>JAHIAM010014170.1:0-28762 GCA_021605205.1 Aegilops longissima
GACTAAGCATAATATGGTGGCTAACATACGCATAATGAGGGCGAGAAGAGAAACAGCGGAGCGGTCGTCAACTAGTAATGATCAAGAAGTGATCACGAACTCCTACTACACGTCGAGACATAACCCGAAACCGTGTTCCCTCTCGATCAACCCGAAAAGAGACACTCTCGCAGTTCGCACTACGGTTGGTGTATTTTAGAAGAGTTTACTTCAAGTTTACTACAACGGGATATCAACAAATTCCCATCGCCACACAACCACGGGCACGGCTCTCGAAAGTTTATACCTGCGGGGTGTCCCAACAACCCCCGATAAGCTCTCGCGATCAGCGAAGGATATTCCTTCTCCGGGAAGACCGATCAGTCTCGGAATCCGGCTACAAGATATTTGATAGCAATAAAACAAGACCAGCAAAGCGCCCGATGTGCCGACAAATCCCGATAGAGTCGCACGTACCTCGTTCTCGAGGCACACGGATAGGTCGAGCCTCTGAGTAAAACCAGCCCTCGAGTTGCCCGTGGTGGCCTGCGATCTGCCCGTTTGGACCAACACTCGAAGGAACCTTGGCGGGGGCTAAAATAAAGATGACCCTCGGGCTCCAAAACCCAAGGGAAAAAAGGGCATAGGTGAGGCAAATGGTAAAACCAATGTTGGGCCTTCTGGAGGAGTCTTATTCAAGCGAAGCTGTCAAGGGGTCCCATAAATCACCCGGCCAGCGTTAGGGGCATAAAATCCGGGAACATAATATGATGAGGACATCAATACCATTGTTACACCTGACCCCTGCTGCTATACATCTTGGACCAATTACTAGAGCTCGCGCGCGCCAATTGAATTATCAGGTACTTTCGTTTCTTGGTAGCGATTCCAATGTTCATGAGAATATGATGCTGCCTAAATTGGATACATTTGTTTTGCTTACAAATGAAGGGCCTACCATGGACAAGAAAGATGAACCTTGGAGCAAGTTCAAGCATGGAGATGTTGGCATGTGCAAGGGAACAAACGGAGTTACAAGTGATGATTCGGGACTTTGAAGCCACCCTAATGAGTGCATGAGGCCTTGGGCGAAATATACAAGATGCCACTTCATAATATTAGTCCATAGGCTATTCTAGGTGCTGCGTCACCTTATTATTGAGCCAGGCCCATGTAATTTCGAAATACTTAAGTATAGGCTGTTTTAGAGTCCGTGTGTGTGGGAAACAAGAGTTAGGGTTGATTTGGACCCCTCCACCAAGGGCCACGAAATTCCCCCTCTTCCTCCATATATACAGCCCTTAGGGCACCGTTTAGACCTTGGGTTTTGTTTAGATTAAAAGTTCACCATAGCTGCAACCGGCGTGCCGTTTGTGTTCAACGACCGGACAAGGCGTCCAGAACCCCCTTGATCAATAAAGGTTTCATCTTATATTCGCAATATCAGATTGCAATCTCAATTTCTTGCTTGTTCTTCGTTTGCTCGCGGAAGCAGGCCCTCGTGGTCGGAGTTGATCGTGCTCGGCGTGGTCAATAACCCTCGGAAGTTGGTTTAGCGATTGCTAAGGTGCGACGTCTCCTTGCGTTAAATAGTCGGATCGTCAAGTCGACTCCCACGAGCGATAGCCACCATCTCATCGAAACATCGGGACACCTTTGCCTCTATCAAGTGGTATCAGATTTCAGTTGCTCGGTGAGATTTCTGATTTCGTAGATTAGATCGAATCTGTTCTTCATACCTAAAGTCCACGAAAAAGCCACAAAAAATAGGGTTAGTTCATCATATCCGAACCAATCGAGCCTTTGCATAATCTTTTTAGGGTTTTGCTTTGTTGAATTTGCGGTTGCATCGTCGTGTCAAGTTCTTTGGTCTTAGAGTCTAGTCTTTTAGAGTTTGAGTTACGATCATAAGTTGTCACGCGCCACACCATCATCATCGCCTTGCCATCTACCATTGCTTATCCGCCACGCTCGAATCCGTATCCATATACCACCAATCCGTATCCATATACCACCACGCTGCCATATATACACCACCATATATCCACTGACAATCCGAGTTCCTTGCATATTAGGGTTGTTTTAGAGATCCATCTAGTTTCGATTCGTGTTTCCTTGCGGAGTAGGTTTAGGAAAAAAAAAGTCTGAAACCACCCTCGTTTTAGGCCCAAAATTTTCAGCACTTGTCGAAAAAAATTTCGGCTATCCTATTTTAGGTGTTTCTAAGTGGATTGAGGCGATCGCCGTTATAGAAAGTTTTTTGACCCGTTTCGATTTTTGGGTCGGGCGTCGAAAAAAATTGGTCGAAAAATTTACGTGCCCATCCTGCGTTTGACACAGGAAGAGTTTTGAGACACTACGCCATTATAGTGATTTTTACAAAAAAAAAAGCGCAAAAAAAAAAAGCAGCGCAAGCATAGCGAAAAAAAATTCCAGTGTGTTTTCCGTTGTTTCCGTGCAGCGCGTGATTTTGTTAGTGTTCTGGGCTCGCGTCTCTGCTACGGTCTAGCCTAGGACCAACCGGCCGCGATTACCGTCGTTGGCGTTTATTCAACTTTGCATCTCTGAATTGATTATTCTTGACCCTTTTGCTACCATATTATAAGCCTTCCCAGCTCCACATACATCTACATCGTGCGTTTGACTCTCACAGTAATCGCTCTATCAAGCTTTGAGAGTTTTGACTACATCGGTTGCGATCACCGCTTCTTCTTTGGTAGGCTGGTAAAATTTGAGATTTGCTTGTGGTTGTGATTGTCCATCACACCACCACCACTTCCTAGTAGTCAGCCGAATCATATTCTTGTGTGTTTCTATTCTGCTAACCATGGCAGGATCACAAGCCGGCGTGTTGGTGGGGAGAACATGATAAACAAAGCGCTACATGATAAGTTTCAACAAATGATGAGTGGGCGGTGGAAGATGTGCTAAATAGATTTGTGAGGCCATGGAGAAGATAGATGGCATTGAGAAGGCGTTGAAACAAAGCTCGATAACAAGTTTAATGAATTGCTCGTGCGTCTACCACCACCACCACGGCGGCACCTAGCGCCTCTACTACAACAACAAGGACTACCTCCACATGTGAAACAGCCCTCCATGCGAGCTTCCGTGTCCCTCTTGACTGGCCAAGCTCTTTGGTCTTCTTGTCGATATACAGTGGCTCCTGCTTTGCTGCGGTGGGGAGGATGATTATGTGAGATTACGAGGATGAGGTTGATCAACATCGAACTACGTGCAACCACCGACACCACAACCACCGGTCGTCCACATGCAAATAATGGCAATGTTAGGGCTCCCCTTGGTCGAGATCATGACCATCTCCCTAAACTGAAATGAATATTCCACCATTTGAGGTAGATATGTTCACTGATATATATCTTACTTGGGAGTTAGAAATTGAACAACGATTTACATGTTTACAATATCACGAGGAGAGGCGTGTTCTGCTGCTTTGTTTGTGCTTTCACTAGCTTTGCATGTGTTTGGTGAGTACGAACATTGTAGATTATATCTGTTCGAGCTACTTGGGCTGCTTTGAAAACTGCTATCTGCGTACTAGTTGGGTTCCACCATATTATCAACGTGAATTACTTCAAAAATTGCAGCGCTTAAGACAAGGAAAAAATTCGGTGAAGAATATTATCGGGAATTACAAACTGGCTTGATTAGATGTGGTATTGTTGAGGAGAATGAAGCTATGCTTGCACGTTTTCTAGGTGGATTAAATAGAGATTGAGACCATTCTAGACTACAAGGATTATAATAATATCTTTCGATTATTCCATCTTGCTTGTAAAGCTGAGCGTGAAGTGCATGATCGGCAGGCCTTGGCGGCGGACTAACTTTTACAGTCGACCTTCCTCATGGACACCACGTGCATCATCTACTTCCACCGTTCTCCTACACGGCACCTCCGTCGGCTGCCACCTCAACAACGTGATACAAGAAAGCAGCACAACCACCACTATCGCCAGAGCACACTTGCTAGGCCTACAGGCTCTTCTTCTTCCATGGCGTCAGCAGGGCACACAAGTGATATTATTTGTCGTCGTTGTAATGGAAGAGGACATTTTCGCGAAGAATGCCAATCTCGGCGTGTCATGATTGCTCTTGAGGATGGTGGGTATGAGTCCGCTAGTGACTATGATGAAGAGACTTTGGCTCTTATTACACATGAAGAACACGGTGGAGATGATTACGATCATGAGGCGCAATACATGGCTCTTGAAGATCTTGGGCAGGTATGAATGTTTAGTTGCTCAACGTGTTTTGAGTGTGCGAGGTTACACAAGGTGAGCAAAATCGGAGGCATAACTTGTTCCATACAAAGGGAGTTGTGAAGGAGCGTTCTATTAGCGTCATCATAGATGGAGGGCTGCAACAACTTGGCTAGCATGGATATGGTGGAAGCTTTCTCTCACCACAAGACCACATCCACATCCTTACTACATCCAATGGTTCAACAACGAGCGGCAAGGTTAAGGTAACACGTCTGTTAGGTGTGTATTTTAGTATCTCTACATATGCTGATTATGTTGATTGTGATGTGGTACCTATAAACATGTTCCTTATTACTTGGTAGACCATGGCAATTTGATAAAAATTCTGTACACCATGGTAGAAACAATCAGTATACTCTTGTTCACAAGGATAAAAATATTACTTTGCTTCCTATGACTCTGATTCCATTTTGAAAGATGATATTAATAGAGCTAATAAAGCAAAACAGGAGAAAATAAGAGTGAAAATCAGATTGTGGCAAAAATTTGAGCAACAAATGAAGCCTAATAATAAACCATCTAATGTTGCTTACGAAATTAAAGCTGAAAAGTGCATGTTTATTTGCCACAAATCTGATATTGATGAGCTAGATTCTAGCAAATCTGTTTGCTATGCTTTTGTGTGCAAAGAGGCATTATTTTCATTCGAGGCGTGCCTTCCTCTTTGCCCCTGCTGTCACTAACATTTTGCGGGAGTTCGTGGCGTCTTCCCACAAGGCGTGCCAAGGATTACCACCTATTGAGGATTGAGCATCAAATTGACTTAATTCGGTGCAGCCTACCAACGCGCACCATACCGTACCAATCCGGAGGAGCGAAGGAGATTATCGTCAAGTCACAGGAGCTGCTGAACAAAGGTTATATCTGCGAATCTCTTAGTCCTTGTGCTGTTCCTATTATACTAGTGCCTAAAAAGGATGATGCGTCGGCGTATGTGTGTTGATTGTAGAGGCATTAATAATATTACTATTAGTTATCGTCATCCTATTCCTAGGCTAGATGATATGCTTGATGAATTGAGTGGCTCTACAATATTCTCCAAAGTTGATTTGCGTAGTGGATACCATCAAATTCGTATGAAATTGGGAGATGAATGGAAAACAGCATTTAAAACTAAGTTTGGATTATATGAGTGGTTAGTCATGCCTTTTGGGTTAACTAATGCACCTAGTACTTTCATGAGATTAATGAGCGAAGTTTCGTGTTTTCATTGGACGATTTGTGGTAGTTTACTTTGATGATATCTGATTTATAGCAAATCTTTGGAAGAACATTTGGAACATTCGTGCTGTTTTAATGCTCTCGTGATGCCGTTTGTTTGGTAACCTTAGGAAGTGCACCTTTTGCACCGACCAGAGTATCTTTTCTTAGCTATGTTGTTACTCCACGGGGAATTGAAGTTGATAAAGCCAAGATTGAAGCTATTGAGAGTTGGCGCAGCCCAAAGCAGTCACACAAGTGAGGAGTTTTCTTGGACTCGCTGGTTTCTATAGGCGTTTGTGAGAGACTTTAGCACCATTGCTGCACCTCTCAATGAGCTTACAAAGAAGGATGTGCCTTTTGTTTGGGGTACATACGGGAAGAAGCCTTCACGGTATTGAAAGATAAGTTGACACATGCTCCTTTACTCCAACTTCCGACTTTAATAAGACTTTTGAGCTTGAATGTGATGCTAGTGGAATTGGATTAGGAGGTGTGTTATTACAAGATGGCAAACCTGTTGCATACTTTTACGAAAAATTGAGTGGGCCTAGTCTGAACTATTCTACTTATGACAAAGAATTATATGCTCTTGTTGGGACTTTAGAGACATGGCAACATTATTTATGGCCCAAAAGAATTTGTTATACATTCGATCATGAATCTTTGAAACATATTAAAAGTCAAGCTAAACTGAATAGTAGACATGCTAAATGGGTTGAATTCATTGAGACTTTCCCTTATGTCATTAAACACAAGAAGGGTAAAGAAAATGTTATTCTTGATGCTTTGTCTAAATCGCTATACTATGCTTTCACAACTTGACTTCAAAATATTTGGTTTGGAGACCATCAAAGATCGATATGTGCATGATGCTGATTTTAAAGATGTAATGCAGAATTGTAAAGAAGGAAGAACATGGAACAAGTTCGTTATTAATGATGGTTTTGTGTTCGTGCTAACAAGCTATGCATTCCTGCTAGCTCTGTTAGTCTTTTGTTGTTGCGAGGCGCATGGAGGAGGATTAATGGGACACTTTGGCGTGAAGAAGGAGGATATACTTGCTACACATTTCTTTGGCCAAAGATGAGGCCCAGGATGTTGGCGTTTTGTTGCTCATTGCACTACATGTCAAAAAGCTAGTCGACTCAATCCTCATGGTTTATATATGCCTTTGCTGTGCCTAGTGTTCCTTGGGAGGATATATCTGGACTTTGTTTAGGTTTACCTCGAACAAAGAAGGGAGGATATAACATATTTGTTGTCAGTGAATAGATGGATTAAAATGGCACACTTTATACCATGTCATAAAAGCGATGATCTTTGTTAATGTTGCTGATTTGTTCTTTATTGAAATTATTAACTTGCATGGTGTGCACAATACTATTATTTCAGATGCGTGATACTAAATTTCTTAGCCACTTTGGGAGATGTTTATGGGCTAAGTTGGGGACTAAACTGCTTTTTAGTACTCTTGTCACCCCCAAGCGATGGACAAACTGAAGTAGTCAATAGAACATTGTCTACTATGCTTAGGGCTGTTTTGAAGAATAATAAGAAAATGTGGGAAGAATGCTTGCCTCATATTGAATTTGCTTATAATCGTTCATTGCATTCTACTACTAAGATGTGCCCTTTTGAAATTGTGTATGGCTTTCTACCTCGTGCACCTATTGATTTGTTGCCTCTTCCATCTTGCCGGAAGGTTAATTTTGATGCTAAAAGCGTGCTGAATTGATTTTAAAATGCATAGAGTTAACTAAGGAAAACATTGACGTATGAATGCTAAATATAAACTTGTTGGAGATAAGGGTAGAAAACATATTTGTCTTTGCACAGGAGATCTTGTTTGGTTACATTTGCGTGAGATAGGTTTCCTAATTTACTTATAATCAAAGCTAATGCCACGATGCTGATGGTCCATTTAAGGTGTTAGAGAAAATAAATGATAATGCATATAAACTTGAGTTTGCAGATTTTTTGGGGTTAGTCCACTTTTAACATTGCAGATTTGAAGCCTTATTTGGGTGAGGAAGATGAGCTTCCGTCAAGGGCGACTTCATTTCAAGAAGGGGAGGATGATGAGGACATCAATACCATTGTTACACCTGACCCCTGCTGCTATACATCTGGACCAATTACTAGAGCTCGCGCCGTAACTTGAATTATATCAGTACTTTGTTTCTTGGTAACGATTCAATGTTCATGAGAATATGATGCTGCCTAAATTGGATACATTTGTTTTTGCTTACAAATGAAGGGCACTACCATGGACAAGAAAAGATGAACATTGGAGCAAGTTCAAGCATGGAGATGTTGGCATGTGCCAAGGAACAAAGCAGAGTTACAAGTGATGATTCGGGACTTTGAAGCCACCCTAATGAGGTGCATGGGGCCTTGGACGAAATATACAGATGCCACTTCATAATATTAAGTCCATAGGCTATTCTGGGTGCTCTCGTCACCTTATTATTGATGCAGGCCCATGTAATTTCGAAATACTTAAGTATAGGCTGTTTTAGAGTCCGTGTGTGTGGGAAACAAGAGTTAGGGTTGATTTGGACCCCTCCACAAAGACCACAGAAATTCCCCCTCTTCCTCCATATATATACAGCCCTTAGGGCACCGTTTAGACCTTGGGTTTTGTTTAGATTAAAAAGTTACGCCATAAATTTTGCAACCGGCGTGCGCCGTTTGTGTTCAACGACCAGACAAAGCGTCACAGAACCCCACCTTGATCAATAAAGCTTTCATCTTATATTAGCAATATCCAGATTGCAATCTCAATTTCTTGCTTGTTCTTACGTTTGCTCGCGGAAAGCAGGCCCAGTGTGAGTCGAGTTGATGCGTGCTCGGCGTGAGTCAATAACCCTCGGAAGTTGGTTTAGCGATTGCTAAAGGCGACGTCCTCGCCGCGTTCATGGTCGGATAAATCAAAATTGAGACTCCACGAAGCGATAGCCACATCTCAACCAGAAACATCGGGACACCTTTGCCTCTATCATAATACCGATACAAGCGGAATGAACTAGGCGGCGAAAGTGGAACAAAACACGGAGCATAGGAGTCAGAAGCTTCCACCCTTTACACAAGTATATAGATGCATTAATTAAATAAGATATATTATGATATCCCAACAAGTAAACATGTTCAACAAGAACAACATCTCCATGTTCAACAAGGAACAAACTTCATCTTCACGCAACTGCTAACAGCATATAAGAGGGCTGAGCAAGCGGTAACATAGCCAAACAACGGTTTGCTAGGAAGGGTGCAAAAGGTTAGAGGCTGACATGGCAATTTGGGAAGCATTGATAAACAGTTAATGGTTGGCGCAACATAGCGATGAAGCGAAACAACTAGCATAGCAATGATAGTAGTGAGATCCAGGGTGCGGTCATCTTGCCTGAAATCGCAAAAGGAAGAAGAAGCGAGTCCATGAAGAAGACGAGCGGATGAAGCCCGAACCAAAAGCGTGAGCGAGCGAATCCTCACGATCGCAGCGAAAGCGAGGAACTAACAAGAAGAAGCACACAACATAGTAAACACACCACACATGAACAAAGGCATGATGCACAACAAGCATGATGCATGACAAATCTAGATCAGGCTACTCATGGCAAGAGATGATGCAAACAAGAGAAACACATCAAAGGCAAGTTTAAAATGAGGCCGGGAACAACATATAACAATTCAGTGAAGTCCTCATATGCAAATTTCGAAATTGGTACAAATCTGAATAAACCTTAAGTTCAAGTTATTTAAACATCAAGTTAAAAGATGCACCACGATGATCTACGAAATTCTAGTCCAGAAGTTACATATAAAGTTCATTAAGATTAGGAGACTCTGACCTAGAAGATATATGAGCAAAACAAAGGTAAACATGGCATTGATGCAAAATGCATACAAACATCAAGAAAACACCTCAAAACAAAGGATGCAACATGATAATATATGAAACTACATGCAAAATCAAGCAAGTTTCATATAGAGCACACTCAAAGCAATTAGCGGTTCAACTTTACATACACATGAAACAAGTTATAGCAACAATCTGTCTAAAAAGCAGCAACTAGGCATATTGCAAGCATCAAAACACTATGCTACAGCATCTCAACATGATGACAAAAGGCATGGGCATGATGTACAGGTAAAGCATGACAAAACATGAACACTGAGCTATCTCCGAAATCACTAGAACATGCTCAAACACACACATGGCAAGATTGCAAATAATATGATGTTCAAACTTTAGCGGGAAATAACATCAATTTGCAATGTTGGAGCAAGCAAACAACATGCTACAAGGAACTTATAATAGCAAAACAAAGGCATGGCATGAATATACTCAAAGCATAGAGAACAAAAGTCCCTTCTGCAACCATAAGCCAAAAGGACACAAGATATGATGGCACCCATGTAAACATGACAAGTTATATTACAGATTCATACATGGCAGGAACAACAATAAGTAGGCATGTTGGTGAGCTTGAACCACTCACCATGAGAGCAATACGCTTGGCATAGCAAGGCAACTCACGGTGAAAGACATGACATAGAAGCTATACATGGCAAGAACAACATCATAGCATGCTTGGATCAACTACAACAACCTTGGCAAGAATTGAATAACATGTAAACAATCTGCGAGGAAACATTTTATAAGCTTAAGCGTAGATCTCGATTGACTCAAGCTATGGCACTCCATAATTGCAAACAAAGGGCATGGATGGATAGAGGCATAACCATATGTTCAAAACATACTTCTTGAAGTATCTCAAAATAAGCATGGATCTCTCGGTAGCATCAAGTTAACATGGCATAAAAATATCAATAGGAATAAGCTGAAATGACAACATCCTTGAAGCCTAGTTTGCATGCTTGTGCTAGTCACCACAGATCTAAAAAATACATAGCATACACCCCTGTAAAGATGGCATGGCATATTACAAAACATGTAGGACTCAAGTTCATAGGGTGCACATCAGTCATAGCAAAAATGACAAAAGTGCATGTTACGATAAGAATCTGAAACTAACATCACATAACACTCTTCTAACAGCATTTCGGGCATCAAGATGAGCTCAAATGATAATGATGCAATGAGATGAAATGATGCACTTTCGTCGAGTCGAACAATTTGACATATTATCGCACAAAATGGAGCCACGGATGCGAGTTATGACACGATGAAAATGCATGAAAATAATCACGGATAAAGGACTTGGGGATTTAGGGAGAGAAAAGTCAACCTCGGGTTGCCGCAGTTCTGAGGATCGCGGGAGAAAGAGGGCGAGGCAGTGGCGAGATCGGTCAGCAACGGCGAGAGATGGCCGGGGAAAGGAGGGGCGGCAAGCCGGAGAATCCTCGGCGGATCGGTAGCGGCGATAGGCGATGGCGGCGTGGCGGCAGGCGGGCAGCGCAGCTCGATCGGCTGATGGTGGTCGAAAGCGGCGAGAACGGCGGCAGCGGCAAGGTAAGAAATGGCCTTGCAAAGTCTGCGAAAGCATGGCTTCGCCAGCGGAGCTTCGGCCTCGCCGATGAAAAGCGGCAGCGGCGGCGGAGAAAGGCGTGGCCAGCGGCAGCCAGCGTATGAACTCATGTGAGCCCGCTTGAGCCCCGGCATTGTGCAGTGAGAGAAGAAGCGGGCAGGGCTGAGTGTGGCTGCGTGTGGCGGCGGCGGCGGCGAAGGCGACGTGTCGCCTCGCCATGGCGGCGGCGTGGCAGCCAGGATGGGCCAGCGTCCGGCGGCAGCGGACATGTCCGTGCAGCAGGAGGAGTTGCTAGGGTTTGGATTGCCTTGCGAAATCTCGGGGTGGGGTGCTATAAATAGATTTGCAGGAGCTATGAGAGTCCAAATGAGGTGCGGTTTTGACCGCGATCGTGATTGAGCGACCAAAGAGCATGGAGGGGTTTGGTGGGTTTGGGCCACTTTGGAAGGGTGTTGGGCTGCAAAGAAGGAGGCTTCTACGGTTGCCGGTTAGCAGTTGGAGTATCAACGACCTCAAATGATCAAAACTTGACAGGCGGTCTACGGTGGTATACCAAGGCAGCTTGACAAACCTCGGTCCATTCGAGACCGTTCAACACCCGCTACACGAAAAGAGGTAAAAGGGCGCAAGGGAGACATAGGAGTGCGGATTGCAAAGCGGACAACGGGGAAAATGCTCGGATGCAAGAGGCGAACACGTATGCAAAATGAAATGCACATGATGACATGATATAAAATGCAGATGATGACATGGCAAAATGCAACACGCAAGCACATGACATAGCAGCGGCGGCGAATAAGCGAAGGACACTGGCGCGCCGAATCCGGGCGTTACCGTGGAAGCAACCAGCCCCGCAACAACAATGCAAAGCTTTATGGTCGAGTTCATGCCAACCACGTTGATCGAGCGAAGCTCAAGACCAACCTGCTTTGTGATGGGTACACTCCTCGTAAATTCGATACCAGCATCGTTTTATTTGATCTGGTGCATCGCATTCATTCATGTCGAGAAGATTTTGCATGCTTGCGACATTAAATGTGAAGACATAGATGCTTCACTATTAGAACACACCCCTACGGGCCAATGTCGAACCTCCATGATTTGGAGCAGCGTCCCGTTGAAATCGAAGGACTGGAATTCCTTGTCTCACCCATCGTCTTGAAGTCTTGTAGCATTGACCTCATTCAGGAATGAATTGGTTAAAGCGCATCTGCTTCTATAGTTTGCGCCACCTAAGACCGTCCATCTGCTACACCCTTGAGATGAAATAGTCACTTACCAAGCTCATCGGTACAAAATGCGAGGCAAGGCTCTATGCATTGAATGCATTGAGCAGCTGCACCACTCGAGGGTATTGAAAACATTCCTCTCGTCGTGAATTCCTCGGCGTCTTTCTGAAGAACTTCGAGAAATTCCCCCACCACTGAAGCTGTCGAATTAGTCATCGACTTGAAACCAGGCACCACTCCTATAGCCAAGTGACCCTACAAGATGCGCCCGCATGAACTCCTTGAGCTCAAGGAGAAATCGACAAATCTCTTGAAGTGGTTTCATTACGCCCAAGTTGCTCTCCTTGGGAGCACCTTCTCTCTTTGTCAAGAAGAAGGATGGGACAAACCGATTGGTCCAAGACTACCGTCCTATAAATCAAGCTACCATTGAATAAGTATCCTCTTCCTCGGATCAATGATCTGTATGATCAAGCTTTGGTTCATCGGTGTTCTCTAAACTCGACTTGAGGTTGGGTTACCACCAGATCCGTGTTCGCGAGAGGATATCCCAAAGACCGCATTAAATGACTCGTTATGGTTCATCACAGTACCGTCATGTCTTCGGCAACCAATGCTCCGCCACCTTCTCTACTTTGATGAACTATATATTCATGGATTACCTCGACAAGATGCATTAAGTGGTTTATCTGGATGATATCTGATATTTTCCAAGAATGAAGAAGAACATCTGAACATCTTCGTCTTGTCTTTGGAAAAGCTACGAGAGCATCAACTTTATGCCAAGTTCTCCAAATGTGAATTACGGCTTTCAGTAACCTATCTGGGCATGTCATCTCTAAGGATGGTATTGCCGTCAACCTGAAACGAGTTCGAGGCTATTCTCGATTGGACTCCTCAGAAGAGCGTTAAGCAAGTCGAAGTTTTCTCGGTCTACTTGACTATTGTAAATCGATTAAGTGAGAACTTCTCCAAGATTGCCGGACCTCGACTAACTTTGCATAAAGGCGTCAAGTTCCAATGGGCAGATAAATGTCGGGAAAGTTTCCGGGCACTCAAAGACAAGTTGACTTCGCCCGATACTAGCTCCTCGATACTAAGAAGGACTTACGTCATTTCTTGCGGCTTCCGTCAAGGATTAGGATGTGTCCTAATGCAAGAAGCGCAAAGTGGTTGCTTATGCCTCTCTGCAATGCGCCCTCACGAAGAACTACCGGTTCACGACCTCGAACTTCGCTTGTCATTCATGCAAAGAAGCGTTGGCGACATTACCTTCTCGGTGTCGTTGTGAGATCTTCAACGACCACCAAAGTCTGAAGTGTCATTTTTACTCAGCCAGAACTGAACCTCCGTCGTCGAGAGATGGATGGAAGCTGATTGCAGACTTTGACTTGGGTATTTCCTATACACGAACAAGGCTAATGTAATGGCTGATGCCTTGAGCATAAGTCTTCTGCACCCAGCACCTCGAGTTCACAAAGTTCAGCCCTCACTCGTTGAAGAGTTGAGAAAATGAACCTCCATATTGTTCCTCGGGTGCTTTCGCTCCCCTCCTCGGAGTTCACATAAGATGAACCTCCATGTTGTTTCAGGGGTTCTCTCAATACCACAGTTCTTGAAACCAGATCTTGTGGACACCATCAAATGGATACTGAAATGTGGCGATGAAGTCGAGAGGATTAAACTTTATCTCGAGAAGGAAAGCCCTCATTCTTCACTTTATGGATGGCGCTTGGGCACCCTATTCTTCAAAATTAGCCTAGTGGTACCGAGTAAGAGGAAAACCTGAATCGACTCCAAAGGTTATGAAAAGAAGCTCATGATCGCCTTTGTCTATTCATCCGGTAGCACCAAGATGTACCAAGACATTAAATCGGAGAGATTACAGTGGTCTAATATGAAGCGAGACATTGCTTTCGTTATGTTCTTTGAATGTGGCGTTTATTTGTCGTATCAAGCGAGAACATCAAAGGCCTGCTTTGGAACTCTGCAACCTATCTCTATTCACTGAATGGAAATGGGACCATGTTGAAATGGACTTAAATCCTTGGATTTCCCAAATCGCGAGAAAGGTAATGATGTTATTCTTGTCGTCATTGGTAGCTTTCAAAAGCTACACATTTTACGGCGGTCGAAGGCGATCAACGCTAGTCAGCTTGCAACTCTCTATATGTCGAATTGTTTCACTTCACGGTATTCCTTTGGTTATCAGCTCGGACCGTGGCAACTTATTCACTTCAAGATTACAGGCAAGTTTCCAAGAAGCTATGGGGACTCACTTATCTCGTCGATCTGCGTTTCATCCATGATCACAAGGAGCAAGTTGAGCGTGTCAACCAAGTTCTCGAAGACATGCTTGAGCTTGTGTATTTCCTTGACAAGAAATGGGAGGAATCTCTCCGTATGAGTTCTCTTATAATAATAGCTATCAAGCTAGTGCGAAGATGGCCCCCGAAGTGTTATATGGAATGAAAGTGCGAACCCTACGAACTCAGTCGAGAAGCGGGAAGCGTCCACTCTTGGTCCGGATATTATCCAACATGCCAAAGAACAAGTCCGCATTATTAGCGAGAATCTCAAGGCTGCTCGATCCACGTCAAAAGTAATTATGGCCGTCATCATATAAGACATGGTCTATCAACTTTGGCGAAAAGGCCTATCTTCGCGTTACACCAATGAAGGTGCTCACCGCTTCGGGATCAAGGCAAGCTAGCTCCTCGCTATATTGGCCCATTCACTAATACGGAAAGGCGTGGAAAAGTGGCATATCAAGCTGGAGCTTCGTCGAACCTTTCTCGAGTTCACGATGTGTTCCACGTGTCACAACTCCGGCGCTGCTTCAGGACCCAATCCGGCGATGGACCATGAAGTGCTCGGTACAACAGGACCTCTCCTATAAAGAGCATCCGGTTCGCATTCTCGACCAAGCTGAACACCGCACCGTCGAGGAAAGGCGATCAAGTTCCTCAAAGTTCAGTGGTGGCACCATTCTAAAGATGAACCACTTGGGAGCGAGAGGATCGTCTGCGTGATGAATACCCGCACTCTTTCCTTCTACCTCCTAAATCTGGGACAAGATTTCTTGTAGTGAAGGAGATTTATGCTTGCAGGATAATCATGCTACGGTAATCTCACGTTGATGGTGCCCGTCACCTCATCACTATAGTTAATCAGGTTAATTCAAAACTGTTTGAAATTCAAATTCAAGATAGGCGAGGTGTCCGTCTTCGATGAGATGTTGGTTTTAAGCTTTGGAGGAAATCGACTTTGGTGATCCGACTACGAGCGTGCTTGAGGGCGTCGGCGCCTTATGTCGCTAAACCAACTCGAGAGAGTTATTGACCCGCAGCAAGAACACGATCAACGACCACGAGAGTACATTTCCTGCGAGCAAGCGAAGAACAAGCAAGCTGAGATTGCAATCTGGATATTGCGAATATAAGATGAATGATTTATTGATCAAGGTGGGGTTACATGTGGCGCCTTTATGCAGTCGTTGAACACAAGCGAAATCAGTGAAGTTGCAGCTATGGCGAACTTTTAATCTAAACAAAACCCAAGGTCTAAGCGGTGCCCTAAGGGTTGTATATATGGAGGAAGAGGGAATTTCGTGGCCCTTGGTGGAGGGTCGAAATCAACCTATCTCTTGTTCCCCGGACATACGGACTCTAAAATAGCCTATACTTGTGTATTTCGAAATTACAAGGGCTGGCCCACTAATAAGGTGGTGACACCTAGAATAGCCTCGGGGCGACATTTATGGCGTAGCATCTTGTATATTTCGTCCAAGGCTTCATGCACCCATTATGGTGGCTTCAAAGTCCTGAAATCATCACTTGTAACTCCGTTCTTGTTCCCCTTAGCATGGCATTATCTCCATGCTTGTTCTTGCTCAATGTCCATCCTTGTCCAAGCTAGGGCCTTCATTTGTAAGCAAAACAAATGTATCCAATTTAAGCGACATCATATTCTCATGAACATTAGAATCATTACCAAGAAAGCGAAAAGTACACGATAATTTAATTGGCGTCTTGACTCTAGTAATTAGTCCGGTCCGTATATGTAGTGGGCTGTGGGCTGTGGGTGTAACAATGGTATTGATTTACTCATCAAAATTCAAATTTATGATAGCAATAGAAGTTTCAAAGATTAAAACTAAATTGTTAGGGGGTTGCCAAATATTGCATCGGTAATTATGGTGAAGTAAACACATTTTATAAAATGTCTAAGTAATTTAAAATGAGTTAAAACAGAGAAAGAAAATAAATAAAAACAAAAGCAGAAAAAACTAAAACCTAAAACTATCAAAAAAAGGGGAGAAACCCCCACCCGTTGGAAGCTGAACCATTGAGCTAGCCCTGAGACAGCCCGCAACACCCATAATACCCCCCTTCCCTCGGTCCAACCGCCCCCGCCCCCAGACACTTCCCCGTCGAAAATATCTCCCCTCTCCCCGATTGGATCGGGATCGAGAGAGACCGCCCGTCGCCGCCGAGCCTAAATGCGCCGCCGACGCCGTCCCGTCCTCCTCTCGCCCGGTCCTCCCGACCGCCCGTCAAGCCAGCCTTGCCCGTCCCCCCTCCCAGTGAGCTCCCTCTCTCCTTCTCGTCCTGCGCGTATCCCCCGTTCGCGCGTTGCCGCCCGCCCGTGGGCCTGTGGCAGCTGCTCCCCAGCAGGTCTTGACTAAGCATAATATGGTGGCTAACATACGCAAATGAGGCGAGAGAGAAGAGAAACAGCGGGCGATTAGTCAACTAGTAATGATCAAGAAGTGATCCTGAACTCCTACTTCGTCGGACATAACCCGAAATGTTCCCCTCTCGATCAACCCGAAAAAGAGACACTCTCACAGTTCGCTGCGGTTGGTGTATTTTAGAAGATTTACTTCAAGTTTACTACCGGATATCAACAAATTCCCCTGCCACACAACCGGGCACGGCTCTCAAAGTTTATACCTGCGGTGTCCCAACAACCCATGATAAGCTCTCGCGATCAGCGAGGATATTCCTTCTCCGGAAGACCGATCGGTCTCGAATCCGGCTGCAAGATATTCGATAGCAATAAAACAAGACCACAAAGCCGCCCGATGTTGCGACAAATCCCGATAGGTCGCTGCGTACCTCGTTCTCGGGGCACACGGATAGGTCACCTCTGAGTAAACCACCTCGAGTTGCCCGTGGTGGCCACCGTCGCCGTTTGGACCAACACTCGAAGGCAGCGGCCGGGGGGCTAAAATAAAGATGACCCTCGAATAGGAAACCCAAGGGAAAAGGGCATAGGTGAGGCAATGGTAAAAATGTTGGGCCTTCTTTGGAGGAGTCTTATTCAAAGCGAACTATCGAGGGTCCCATAAATCACCCGGCCGCGTTAGGGACGCAAAATCCGGGAACATAATATGATGAGGACATCAATACCATTGTTACACCACAGCCCTGCTGCTATATACTTGGACCAATTACTAGAGCTCGCGCCGAATTGAATTATCAGTACTTTCGTTTCTTGTGCTTGATTCCAATGTTCATGAGAATATGATCTTGCCTAAATTGGATACATTTGTTTGCTTACAAATGAAGGGCCTACCATGGACAAGAAGATGAACCTTGGAGCAAGTTCAAGCATGGAGATGTTGGCATGTGCAAGGGAACAAACGGAGTTACAAGTGATGATTCGGGACTTTGAAGCCACCTAATGAGTGCATGAGGCCTTGGACGAGAAATATACAAGATGCCACTTCATAATATAGTCCATAGGCTATTCTAGGTGCTTCGTCACCTTATTATTGGGCCAGGCCCATGTAATTTCAAAATACTAAGTATAGGCTGTTTTTAGAGTCCGGTATGTGGGGGAAACAAGAGTTAGGGTTGATTGGGACCCCTCCACCAAGGACCACGAAATTCCCCTCTTCCTCCATATATACAGCCCTTAGGAGCGTTTAGACCTTGGGTTTTGTTTAGATTAAAAGTTCACCATAGCTGCAACCCGTGCCGTTTGTGTTCAGCGACCGGACAAAGCGTCAGAACCCCATTGATCAATAAAGGTTTCATCTTATATTCGCAATATCGATTGCAATCTCAATTTCTTGCTTGTTCTTCGTTTGCTCGCGAGGAAGCAGGCCCTCGTGGTCAGGTTGATCGTGCTCGGTGGTCGATAACCCTCGGAAGTTGGTTTAGCGATTGCTAAGGTGCGACGTCTCGCCGTTAAATCGGATCGTCAAGTCGACTCCCACGAAGCGATAGCCACCATCTCATCGAAACATCGGGACACCTTTGCCTCTATCAAGTGGTATCAGATTTCAGTTGCTCGGTGAGATTTCTGATTTACGTAGATTAGATCGAATCTGTTCTTCATACCTAAAGTCACGAAACAAAAAAATAGGGTTAGTTCATCATATCGAACCAATCGAGCCTTTGCATAATCTTTTAGGGTTTTGCTTTGTTGAATTTGCGGTTGCATCGTGGTGTCAATTCTGGTCTTAGAGTCTAGTCTTTTAGAGTTTGAGTTACGATCATAAGTTGTCCTTACGCCATACCATCATCATCGCCTTGCCATCTACCACCATTGCTTATCCATGCCACTCACGAATCCGTATCCATACCACCAATCCGTATCCATATACCACCACGCTGCCATATACCACCACCATATATCCACCACAATCGAGTTCCTTGCATATTAGGGTTGTTTTGAGATCCATCTAGTTTCGATTCGTGTTTCCTTGGAGTAGGTTTGGAAAAAAAAAAAAGTCTGAAACCACCCTCCGTTTAGGCCCAAATTTTCAGCACTTGTCGAAAAAAATTTCGGCTATCCTATTTTAGGTGTTTCTAAGTGGATTGAGGCGATCGCCGTTATAGAAAGTTTTTTGACCCGTTTCGAGTTTTTGGGTCGGAAGCGTTGAAAAATTGGTCGAAAAATTTAGTGCCCATCACCAGTTTGACACAGGAAGAGTTTGAGACACTCGCCATTATAGTGATTTTTAGCAAAAAAAAAGCGGCAAAGCGCGCAAAAAAAAGCGAAAAAAATTCCAGTGTGTTTTCCGTTGTTTCCGTTACGCCCGTGATTTTGTTAGTGTTCTAGGCTCGCGTCTCTATACGGTCTAGCCTAGGACCAACCTGATCTCTGTCGTTGAGCGTTTATTCAACTTTGCATCTCGAATTGATTATTCTTGACCCTTTTGCTACCATATTATAAGCCTTCCCAGCTCCACATACATCTACATCGTCGTTTGACTCTCCACAGTGTCGCTCTATCAAGCTTTGAGTTTTGACTACATCGGTTCCGATCACTTCTTTGGGTAGGCTGGTAAGAATTTGAGATTTGCTTGCGGTTGTATTGTCCATCACACCACCACCACTTCCTAGTAGTCTGTCGAATCATATTCTTGTGTGTTTCTTCTGCTAACCATGGCAGGATCACAAGCGTGGTGGCCCAGAGAACATGATAAACAAAGCGCTACATGATAAGTTTCAACAAATGATGAGTGGGTGGAAGATGTGCTAAATAGATTTGAGGCCATGGAGAAGATAGATGGCATTGAGAGCGCGTTGAAACAAAGCTCGATAACAAGTTTAATGAATTGCTCTGCGTCTACCACCACCACCACGGCTGCACCTACGCACCTCTACTACAACAACAAGGACTACCTCCACATCGTGAAACAGCCCTCCAGGAGCTTCCCGTGTCCCTCTTACTTGGCCAAGCTGCTTTGGTCTTCTTGTCGATATACGTGGCTCCTGCTGCTGCGGTGGGGAGGATGATTATGTGAAGATCGAGGATGAGGTTGATCAACATCGAACTCGTGCAACCACTTCCCACAACCACCAGAATCGTCCACATGCAAATAATGGCAATGTTGGGCTCCCCTTCAGTGCGAGATCATGACCATCTCCCTAAACTGAAATTGAATATTCCACCATTTGAGGGTAGATATGTTCACGATATATATCTTACTTGGGAGTTAGAAATTGAACAACGATTTACATTTTACAATATCTGAGGAGGCGTGTTCTGCTTCTGTTTGTGCTTTCACTAGCTTTGCATGTGTTTGGTGGTGCGAACATTGTAGATTATATCTGTTCGACTACTTGGGCTGCTTTGAAAACTGCTATGCGTACTACGTTGGGTTCCATATTATCAACGTGAATTACTTCAAAATTGCAGCGCTTAAGACAAGGAAAAAATTGGTGAAAGAATATTATCGGGAATTACAAACTGGCTTGATTAGATGTGGTATTGTTGAGGAGAATGAAGCTATGCTTGCCACGTTTTCTAGGTGGATTAAATAGAGATTCAGACCATTCTAGACTACAAGTTATAATAATATCCTCGATTATTCCATCTTGCTTGTAAAGCTGAGCGTGAAGTGCATGATCGGCGGGCCTTGGCGCGGACTAACTTTCTGCAGTCGACCTTCCTCATGGACACCCGTGCATCATCTACTTCCACGTTCTACTACGGCACCTCGTCGGCTGCCACCTCAACCGTGATACAAGAAAGCGAGCAACCACCACTATCGCCAGAGCACACACTGCTGAGGCCTACAGAGCTCTTCTTCTTCCATGCGTCAACAGGGCACACAAGTGATATTATTTGTAAATGGTTGTAATGGAAGGACATTTTTAGAAGAATGCCAATCTCGTGTCATGATTACTCTTGAGGATGGTGGGTATGGAGTCGCTAGTGACTATGATGAAGACTTTGGCTCTTATTACATGAAGAACACGGTGGAGATGATTACGATCATGAGCGCAATACATGGCTGCTGAAGATCTTGGCGGTATGAATGTTTAGTTGCTCAACGTGTTTGAGTGTGAGTTACACAAGCGAGAGCAAATCGGAGGCATAACTTTTCCATACAAAGGGAGTTGAAGGAGCGTTCTATTAGCGTCATCATAGATGGAGGGCTGCAACAACAGGCTAGCATGGATATGGTGGAGGCTTTCTCTCACCACAAGACCACATCCATCCTTACTACATCCAATGGTTCAACAACAGTGGCAAGGTTAAGGTAACACGTCTGTTGTTGTGTATTTTAGTATCTCTACATATGCTGATTATGTTGATTGTGATGTGGTACCTATGCAAGCATGTTCCTTATTACTTGGTAGACCATGGCAATTTGATAAAAATTCATACACCATGGTAGAAACAATCATATACTCTTGTTCACAAGGATAAAAATATTACTTTGCTTCCTATGACTCCGATTCCATTTTGAAGATGATAATAGAGCTAATAAAGCAAAACAGGAGAAAATAAGAGTGAAAATCAGATTGTGGCAAAAGAATTTGAGCAACAAATGAAGCCTAATAATAAACCATCTAATGTTGCTTCGAAATTAAAGCGAAAAGTGCATGTTTATTTGCCACCGTCTGATATTGATGAGCTAGATTCTAGCAAATCTGTTTGCTATGCTTTTGTCAATGCAAGGCATTATTTTCATTAGGGGCGTGCCTTCCTCTTTGCCCCTACTGTCACTAACATTTTGCGGAGTTAGTGACGTCTTCCCACAAGGCGTGCCACGGGATTACCTAGGATTGAGCATCAAATTGACTTAATTCGGTGCATCGCTACCAACCGCGCACCATACGTACCAATCCGGAGGAGCGAAGAGATTATCGTCAGAAATGCGGAGCTGCTCGACAAAGGTTATATCTGCGAATCTCTTAGTCCTTGTGCTGTTCCTATTATACTAGTGCCTAAAAAGGATGATGCGTCGGCGTATGTGTGTTGATTGTAGAGGCATTAATAATATTACTATTAGTTATCGTCATCCTATTCCTAGGCTAGATGATATGCTTGATGAATTAGTGGCTCTACAATATTCTCCAAAGTTGATTTGCGTAGTGGATACCATCAAATTCGTATGAAATTGGGAGATGAATGGAAAACAGCATTTAAAACTAAGTTTGGATTATATGAGTGGTTAGTCATGCCTTTTGGGTTAACTAATGCACCTAGTACTTTCATGAGATTAATGAGCGAAGTTTCGTGTTTTCATTGGACGATTTGTGGTAGTTTACTTTGATGATATCTGATTTATAAAATCTTTGGAAGAACATTTGGAACATTTCGTGCTGTTTTTAATGCTCTCGTGATGCACGTTTGTTTGGTAACCTTGGAAGTGCACCTTTTGCACCGACCAGTATCTTTTCTTAGCTATGTTGTTACTCCACGAAATTGAAGTTGATAAAGCCAAGATTGAAGCTATTGAGAGTTGGCGCAGCCCAGCAGTCACACAAGTGAGGAGTTTTCTTGGACTCGCTGGTTTCTATAGGCGTTTTGTGAGAGACTTTAGCACCATTGCTGCACCTCTCAATGAGCTTACAAAGAAGGATGTGCCTTTTGTTTGGGGTACATACGGGAAGAAGCCTTCACGGTATTGAAAGATAAGTTGACACATGCTCCTTTACTCCAACTTCCGACTTTAATAAGACTTTTGAGCTTGAATGTGATGCTAGTGGAATTGGATTAGGAGGTGTGTTATTACAAGATGGCAAACCTTGCATACTTTTACGAAAAATTGAGTGGGCCTAGTCTGAACTATTCTACTTATGACAAAAAATTATATGCTCTTGTTAGGACTTTAGAGACATGGCAACATTATTTATGGCCCAAAGAATTTGTTATACATTCGATCATGAATCTTTGAAACATATTAAAGTCAAGCTAAACTGATGTAGACATGCTAAATGGGTTGAATTCATTGAGACTTTCCCTTATGTCATTAAACACAAGAAGGGTAAAGAAAATGTTATTCTTGATGCTTTGTCTAATCGCTATACTATGCTTTCACAACTTGACTTCAAAATATTTGGTTTGGAGACCATCAAAGATCAATATGTGCATGATGCTGATTTTAAAGATGTAATGCAGAATTGTAAGAAGGAAGAACATGGAACAAGTTAGTTATTAATGATGGTTTTGTGTTCCGTGCTAACAAGCTATGCATTCACCTAGCTCTGTTAGTCTTTTGTTGTTGCGGGAGGCGCATGGAGGAGGATTAATGGGACACTTTGGCGTGAAGAAGGCGGAGGATATACTTGCTACACATTTCTTTTGGCCAAAGATGAGGCGGGATGTTGGCGTTTTGTTGCTGCTGCACTACATGTCAAAATCTAAGTCACGACTCAATCCTCATGGTTTATATATGCCTTTGCATGCCTAGTGTTCCTTGGGAGGATATATCTATGGACTTTGTTTTAGGTTTACCTCGAACAAAGAAGGGAGGATAACATATTTGTTGTGATGGATAGATTCGAAAATGGCACACTTTATACCATGTCATAAAAGCGATGATCTTTGTTAATGTTGCTGATTTGCTCTTTATTGAAATTATTAAGCTTGCATGGTGTGCCAAATACTATTGTTTCAGATCGTGATCCTAAATTTCTTAGCCACTTTTGGAGATGTTTATGGGCTAAGTTGGGGACTAAACTGCTTTTTAGTACTACTTGTCACCCCCAAGCGATGGACAATGAGTAGTCAATAGAACATTGTCTACTATGCTTAGGGCTGTTTTGAAGAATAATAAGAAAATGTGGGAAGAATGCTTGCCTCATATTGAATTTGCTTATAATCGTTCATTGCATTCTACTACTAAGATGTGCCCTTTTGAAATTGTGTATGGCTTCCTACCTCGTGCACCTATTGATTTGTTGCCTCTTCCATCTTGGAGAAGGTTAATTTTGATGCTAAAGAGCGTGCTAAATTGATTTTAAAATGCATGGAGTTAACTAAGGAAAACATTGGCGTATGAATGCTAAATATAAACTTGTTGAGATAAGGGTAGAAAACATGTTGTCTTTGCACGGAGATCTTGTTTGGTTACATTTGCGTGAGATAGGTTTCTAAAAAAAGGAAAAAAAATTCGGTGTGCTTTTCCCTTGTTTACGTGCGCGCCCGTGATTTTTTAGTGTTCTGGCTCGCGTCTCTAGCGGTCTAGCCTAGGACCAAACCGATCCGTCGTTGGCGTTTATTCAACTTTGCATCTCGAATTGATTATTCTGACCCTTTTGCTACCATATTATAAGCCTTCCAGCTCACATACATCTAATGTCGTTTGACTCTCCGTAATCGCTCTATCAAGCTTTGAGAGTTTTGACTACATCGGTTGCCGATCACCGCTTCTTCTTTGGGTAGGCGGTAAGAATTTGAGATTTGTTGGGTTTGTAATTTCCACCACACCACCACCACCACTTCCTAGTAGGTTTGAATCATATTCTTGTGTGTTTCTATTCTTTTAACCATGGCGGGATCCGCCGCGTGGTTTTGGGAGAACATGACAAAAAAAGCGCTACATGATAGTTTCAACAAATGATGAGTGGGCGGTGGAAGATGTGCTAAATAGATTTGAAGAGGCCATGGAAAGATAGATGGCATTGAGAAGGCGTTGAAACAAAGCTCGATAACAAGTTTAATGAATTGCTGGGTCTACCACCACCACCACCGGGGCACCTACCCTCTACTACAACAACAGGACTACCTCCACATAAAAGCCCTCCCCACTTCCGTGTCCCTCTTCTGGCCAAGCTCTTTGGTCTTTTTGATATCGTGGCTCCTGTGCTGCGGTGGGGAGGATGATTATGTGAGAATTACGAGGATGAGGTTGATCAACATCGAACTTTGCAACCACCCACCACAACCACCGTCGTCCACATGCAAATAATGGCAATGTTAGGGCTCCCCTTGATGGAGATCATGACCATCTCCCTAAAGGGAAATTGAATATTCCACCATTTGAGGTAGATATGTTCTGATATATATCTTACTTGGGAGTTAGAAACTGAACAACGATTTACATGTTTACAATATCCGAGGGAAGCGTGTTCCTGCTTCTTTGTTTGTGCTTTCACTAGCTTTGCATGTGTTTGGTGGGCGAACATTGTAGATTATATCTGTTCCATACTTGGGCTGCTTTGAAAACTGCTATCGTCTCGTTGGGTTCCACCATATTATCCGTTTACTTCAAAAATTGCAGCGCTTAAGACAAGGAAAAATTCGGTGAAAATATTATCGGGAATTACAAACGGCGATTAGATGTGGTATTGTTGGGAGAATGAAGCTATGCTTTTTTCTTGGTGGATTAAATAGAGATTCAGACCATTCTAGACTACAAGGATTATAATAATATCCTCGATTATTCCATCTTGCTTGTAAATGAGCGTGAAGTCCGGATCAGCGTTGGTGCGGACTAACTTTTACGTAGGTGACCTTCATCATGGACACCGCATCATCTACTTCCACGTTCTACTAACGGCACCTCCTGGTACCTCAATGATACAAGAAACAACCACCACTATCGCCAAAAGTACACTTTGGGCCTACGGCTCTTCTTCTTCCATGGGCGTCAACAGGGCACACAAGTGATATTATTTTTTGTAAGGAAAGGACATTTCTTGAAGAATGCCAATTCAGCGTGTGATGATTGCTCGAGGATGGTGGGTATAGTCCGCTGTGACTATGATGAAGAGACTTTGGCTCTTTTACACATGAAGAAACGGTGGAGATGATTACGATCATGAGGGCAATACATGGCTTGAAGATCTTGGGGTTGAATGTTTAGTTGCTCAACGTGTTTTGGTGTGCGAGGTTAACAAGGGAGCAAAATCAGGGCATAACTTGTTCCATACAAAGGGAGTTGTGAAGGGCGTTCTATTAGCGTCATCATAGATGGAGGGCTGCAACAACGGCTAGCATGGATATGGTGGAAAGCTTTCTCTCACCACAAGACCACATCCACATCCTTACCATCCAATGGTTCAACAACGCGGCAAGGTTAAGGTAACACGTCTGTTGTGTGTATTTTAGTATCTCTACATATCTGATTTGTTGATTGTGATGTGGTACCTATGCCATGTTCCTTATTACTTGGTAGACCATGGCAATTTGATAAAATTTTACACCATGGTAGAAACAATCGTATACTCTTGTTCACAAGGATAAAAATATTACTTTGCTTCCTATGACTCGATTCCATTTTGAAAGATGATATTAATAGAGCTAATAAAGCAAAACAGGAGAAAATAAGAGTGAAAATCAGATTGTGGAAAAGAATTTGAGCAACAAATGAAGCCTAATAATAAACCATCTAATGTTTTCGAAATTAAATGAAAAGTGCATGTTTATTGCCACCTCTGATATTGATGAGCTAGATTCTAGCAAATCTGTTTGCTATGCTTTTGTTAAAGAGGCATTATTTTCATTAGGGGGCCTTCCTCTTTGCCCCTTTTGTCACTAACATTTTGGGGAGTTGGCGTCTTCCACAAGGCCCCGGGGATTACCACCTATTAGGGTTGAGCATCAAATTGACTTAATTCGGTGCCCCTAAACCCATACCGTACCAATCCGGAGGGGCGAAGGAGATTATCGTCAAATCGAGCTGCTTTCGACAAAGGTTATATCGCGAATCTCTTAGTCCTTGTCTTTCCTTTATACTAGTGCCTAAAAAGGATGTGCGTCGGGTTGTGTGTTGATTGTAGAGGCATTAATAATATTACTATGTTATGTCATCCTATTCCTAGGCTAGATGATATGCTTGATGAATTGTGGCTCTACAATATTCTCCAAAGTTGATTTGCGTAGTGGATACCATCAAATTTATGAAATTGGGAGATGAATGGAAAAACATTTAAAACTAAGTTTGGATTATATGGTGGTTAGTCATGCCTTTTGGGTTAACTAATGCACCTAGTCTTTCATGAGATTAATGAGCGAAGTTTCGTGCTTTCATTGGACGATTTGTGGTATTTACTTTGATGATATCTGATTTATAGCAAATCTTTGGAAGAACATTTGGAACATTTCGTGCTGTTTTTAATGCTCTCGTGATGCGTTTGTTTGGTAACCGGGAAGTGCACCTTTTACCCCGAGTATCTTTTCTTGCTTGTTGCTCCACGAGGTTGAAGTTGATAAAGCCAAATTGAACTTTGAAGTTGGCCGCCCAGCGGTCACACAAGTGAGGGTTTTCTTGGACTCCTGGTTTCTATAGGGTTTTGTGGAGACTTTAGCACCATTCTGCACCTCTCAATGAGCTTACAAAGAAGGATGTGCCTTTTTTTGGGGTACCCATGGAAGAAGCCTTCACGGTATTGAAAGATAAGTTGACACATCTCCTTTACTCCAACTTCCGACTTTAATAAGACTTTTGAGCTTGAATGTGATGCTAGTGGAATTGGATTAGGAGGTGTGTTATTACAAGATGCAAACCTGTTGCATACTTTTACGAAAAATTGAGTGGGCCTATTGAACTATTCTACTTATGACAAATAATTATATGCTCTTGTTGGACTTTAGAGACATGGCAACATTATTTATGGCCCAAAGAATTTGTTATACATTCGATCATGAATCTTTGAAACATATTAAAAGTCAAGCTAAATGAATCGTAGACATGCTAAATGGGTTGAATTCATTGAGACTTTCCCTTATGTCATTAAACACAAGAAGGGTAAAGAAAATGTTATTCTGATGATTTGTCTAAATAAGCTATACTATGCTTTCACAACTTGACTTCAAAATATTTGGTTTGGAGACCATCAAAGATCAATATGTGCATGATGCTGATTTTAAAGATGTAATGCGATGTAAAGAAGGAAGAACATGGAACAAGTTAGATTTATTAATGATGGTTTTGTGTTCCGTGCTAACAAGCTATGCATTCCCTAGCTCTTTAGTCTTTTGTTGTTCGGAGGCATGGAGGTAATGGGACACTTTGGCGTCGAGAAGGCGGAGGATATACTTGCTAACATTTCTTTTGGCCAAGATGAGGCCGGGATGTTGGCGTTTTGTTGCTCATGCACTACATGTCAAAAGCTAAGTCACGACTCAATCCTCATGGTTTATATATGCCTTTACTGTGCCTAGTGTTCCTTGGGAGGATATATCTATGGACTTTGTTTTAGGTTTACCTCGAACAAAGAAGGGAGGATAGCATATTTGTTGTCGTGGATAGATTCTGAAAATGGCACACTTTATACCATGTCATAAAAGCGATGATCTTTTTAATGTTCTGATTTGTTCTTTCTTGAAATTATTAAGCTTGCATGGTGTGCCAAATACTATTGTTTGGATCGTGATACTAAATTTCTTAGCCACTTTTGGAGATGTTTATGGGCTAAGTTGGGGACTAAACTGCTTTTTAGTACTACTTGTCACCCCAAACGATGGACAAAGCTGAAGTAGTCAATAGAACATTGTCTACCATGCTTAGGGCTGTTTTGAAGAATAATAAGAAAATGTGGGAAGAATGCTTGCCTCATATTGAATTTGCTTATAATCGTTCATTGCATTCTACTACTAAGATGTGCCCTTTTGAAATTGTGTATGGCTTCCTACCTCGTGCACCTATTGATTTGTTGCCTCTTCCATCTTGGAGAAGGTTAATTTTGATGCTAAAAACGTGCTGAATTGATTTTAAAAATGCATGAGTTAACTAAGGAAAACATTGAGCGTATGAATGCTAAATATAAACTTGTTGGAGATAAGGGTAGAAAACATGTTGTCTTTGCACAGGAGATCTTGTTTGGTTACATTTGCGTGAGGATAGGTTTCCTAATTTGCAAATCAAAGCAATAACGTC
>JAHIAM010014172.1:0-17084 GCA_021605205.1 Aegilops longissima
GAAGATCAGCCGCATTGATGGCGTGGTGATTGAAAAGGAGTTCGTCCGCGGACCCGGGTACATAATGCCGGTCGGAGTTCTTGGCGGGGTTTGAGGTAAATAAAAATGACACACCTTTAATAGTTTTGCATATAGAGATCATACCTGTATAGATAGTAGCCCCGAGACTCGGTGGGTTATCGATATCGACTGCGTGCGAGATCAAATCATGATTTGAAATTCCGTCGTGCCTATGCGGGTGGCGGGTAAATCTGAGGCTAGCCGGATGATGGAGTTCTGAACTAAGCGGCAACTCAATGTGGCGGATGAAGACATGTGGCCGATCAACGAGCGACTTGATGAGTCGCTTAAGGTAAAGTATTCTTCAGCGGACACATGGTAAAGGGCGAAGCCAACTCCTTACAAAGTTTGCGTGAAATCACGAGATAGTGCAGCTGCGTGGAGAGTCCTCGGGCGAACTTTCTCAAGCCAAGGAGCAGGCGGAAAGGTGATCACGGCAGCCTTGAAAGCTGACGAGGAGTTAAGCGGCCAAAAGGCCGCCTGCTGCGGGCGAGGGGAAGAGGTAGCTGAAATGGCTGTGAAGTTAAAGGGCTACCGACCGCAATGAGCTCTTGGGAAGAGGCGCCTAAGCCAGAAGCTGAGGGAAGACCTACGGAGAGCCCTTCTTTGAAGCCAAGAATGCCGCTCTGCAATCTGGGCCATGAAGGAAGAACTCGCCGGGCGGGGAAGATTATGGCTGGCAAGCCTTTTACGCTGCGCCCGAAGGTTCCACAGTTCAAAATATGCTCAATTGGGCCAAAGCTGTGGTGTCGGAGGACCTTATATGGAATTAGCAGGCGAGTGCGGAGGATGCCGTTGTGCATTTCGAAGCGGAAGGATCACAGACGGAAGAGCTGTTTTGATCTCAATTCCATAGTCTGGGCGTTCACTTCCGCCGACCGATCGTTTGGCTGAGTGGGCTGAGCTAAATAGGTTGTCCGGGCTTGCTATGGCGGATATAGTGACCTATATCCGGCGGATAAATTGACCGAATAGTTACTTTGGCTTATTGCAACAATTTCTTGGGGTGGTGCCGCATATCAAAGCGATAAGCGGTGCGGCCTGCATAGAGGTGCTTGCGGATGGCGCTTGCCGTGAATGAAGACACATTGGGCGGAGATGGATGCCACGCTGTTGCGATCCGAGACACGGATAATAACGGCTACCGCGAGCACTATTTTGGCGAAGTGCTGCACGGTGCTCGTGTATGAGTCGCGGTTTCGAAAATATTACGTTGAATGAGCGTTTATATAATGTAAAGCGATTTTTATGATGTAGCGCCTTTTATACTTGTGCGTTCAAGTAATAGAATATCTCGCTGCGGCGTTCATGTATCACGTATGTATAACTGAAAGATGGCAGATCGTTGGCTATTTACGCACAAAGTGCGGGGTGTTATATAAAAAATAAGCGTTTCACACTTAATCCGGCGTCTCGGTCCTGTAAAGGAGGTGGTAGCGTAACAAGCGAAACCGGGACTATAATGCTTTATCACTTTCACTTAGCCATGGAGTTGAGGGTGGGGCTACGACATAGCCCACAGGGGCACCGTGCTCTCGAATTGGTAGGCGTATGTACGAGGCAATGGAAGCGGCCCCTTCGTCAGCGGAGAATCCTAAACATTCCCAAGGTCGATGGTGGTTGACCAGGTCTCGCTGTATCATGACGGTCAGTTTCGGCTTTCTCTCTTGAGGTGCTGCCCAGCGGCTAGGGGCTGTCGCGATAGTTCTCCACAGGCCGCGTTAGCCGATGATCTGAGCGTAAGGCAGCAAAACACGGAGGCCGGGCAAACCCAACATTTGACCAAAGACATGATTGAGAGCTGATGCATATAAAGGCCTAACTTTCGAGGCGCGAACACTCCCGAAGGTGTTCGGTCTTTATAATAGCGGGCAAAACAAAGCCCTAAGCCCCTTGTGTCCAGTGCAGGCAGGTTCTCTGGCGGCCCGATGCCAAGCCGATCTCCACTCTGGTTATCTTGAAAAACCGAGGATTATAGCAACAAGAGATAGTAAGAAAGGTTTACGTAGGGTCTTAGTGCGAAAAGAGTCCTTACAGCGGGTCCCTCTGCCGTCTGCGCTGTGTCTCCGTTGTGCCGTATCACGGGCCAGGTGTGCACGTTGTTCATCTGTAAAAGAGAACTTGGTTGGAAAAAGAAATGCGTGCGAAAGTTCATAAAAATTGAAATATAGGTTAAGAAAGCTGAGCCTATGCTAGCTCATTGTGGCTTGTATGGGCAAACCCTTATGAAGGGGTGTGCGGCTAGGTAGCCCTAGCTTATTTATTCGGACTCGTCTAGCCGGTGTCCGGGGTCTCAGCGACCCTTTGATGAAGCGATGCCACGTGGACGGGCATTTGAGCGTAAGAGGAGCGGGATGTGGTATTGTATGGAAGTGGGCGAGAGCTTCGTCGGTGGTGCTGATAGGCGGCTTAAGGGCTGGCGCCACTCCTTTGAAGGAAGTGTGGCTATGCCGTATTATGAGGTCTATCCCCACTGCGGTTGTGTGGGATATAGCATGTTTAAGTCCTTTGCTACCGTCCATCAACACTGCGTTAATTGCAATCCGTCTATTATGGGATCCGATATCGAGGGTAGTCTATCCTGCGCTCGGATATACGGACTAATCGGATGGTCGAAAGTGATTGGTTTTGACATCAACCTTGGTCACTGGGGTGGATCGTCCGCGCTTATCTTGGCGAGTGCCGTGTTGGCTTTCCGTGTTTATCCGTGAAGCAAGTTCTCTGTTTTGACTTCTCGAGGAAAGTCCTTTGACTTCCGGTGCTTTCTGGGTGGGGCTCATCGTTGTCCTCGCTTGGCGTGCTCCAGGCCTTGTGTCGACATTAAGTCTGCGGACTGTTTAAAAACAACAATTTCGGTTGGTATGGTTTGCGGGCCTTAGAAGTCTTGTGGATTTGACATATCCGATCTAAAATTTTGTTTAAATTTGATAGCTCGTCTCTGTTGTCCTTAAGAGGCCGTGTTTTATTGTAAGACGCGAGCTTTTGAATCGGCGTTGACCGCCGTGCCTATGGGCTTTTTCTTTATTCGGCGCTGATCTTTCCTGCTTGTGACTTCCGTTCCATCTCACGATCTCGGATGTACTTTCGGGTCGGTCTGGTGCATCTTGCTAGCCAGCTGTCTCCTCTCATAAAGCGCGTCATGAGAACTTGTTAAGCGGCCATTGTTCTTAGCTTCTCTTGGCGAGGTGTGGCGAGCCATTACGTCTCGGACGTTGTGTTTAAAAGCTGCTAAAACCTGCGTCCGGACGATCGACTATTTGATTCTTTTGGTAAGGAACCATTCAAAATTTGTTGTGACTCTCCGGGCTGTTGGGTTATATGACTCAGGTCGTCGGCATGGGAGGCGGACATAAGTCCCTTGAAAATTTGCTCTTAGCGTCCTCAAGCTCTTCCCAACTGTGAGTGTTTTACAGGAGGCTTTTGAGCCAATGCCGGTGGCCCTTTGAGCTTGAGGGTAGGTATTTTATAGGCGTGGAGATCGTCTCCTCTAGCCATGTGTATGTGTAGTATGTAGTCTTCTATCAGGACTCAAGGTGCATTGTGCGTCGTATGCCTCTATGTTTATGGGTTTAAACCTGCTGGAAATTCATGATCCGGCACCTCATGATGAAACATAAGCGGGTGTCTGGCGCCCTATGTTGGGTGTGCCGCTGTCTTGAACACTTGCCGTGGTATGTTACTTCACAGGGTCCTCTTTTTTTGCCCGTAGATGGACCTAGTTGGGCCATCCGTTTTACCGAGATTATAATTGACTTGTGTGCAGCCCGTTTGTCGTTTGGGCTGTCAATCGGCGTCTATCGGCCGAGCAGCCTTTTATTTTTGGTGTGGAGGCTCGGTGGCTTCCTCGTCAAATTCGGGCAACAACTTGCGCGGGTAGCTCTTTGGTTGATGGCGTTGCCATATTGTCGATGTCTTGAATACTTTGCTCCACTTCATTACGGCGTGTCTTACGCTGTTTTGAGCTTCCGTTTCGCCTTCTTCAAACTTATTGCGGTGGCGGCAGCTTTTTGCGTATGTTCTTATGCTCGGTGTTGTGGCGGACTGTTGATTACGCCGTGAAGGGTTGATTATCCGGCTCGTCCTGTTAGTCGTCTGGCTGGCTTGCCCTGCTCTATCGCTGGAGTCGTTAGGAAGGCTGCTTTGATCGGCGGGACTTAGAGGCGGCGTCTCGTCGCCGTTTTGGTTCTTTATCGGCGAGATTATCATCATCGGCGTCCGTTGTTCCTCGTTATCGCTTCCCTTGGTGTCCACCATGTATATGGCGTATGGCGAGTGGTCTTCGATGTCCGTAGGCGATGGTTCTTGGTAGTCTCGGCATCGTCGTCCATACCGTCGATGTCTTGGTCGTGGTCGAAGTATGTCCGTTAAATCGTTGGCGGTGGCTCTGAAGTGGGTGGTGGGTGGGATCTGAATTTCTTACGTCATCCGTCCCAACCATCTGGCCGTGAATTCGGCGGGGCTCTCGGATAGCGAGAGATGCTTCAATGAGTTTATGATGTCGCCGAGGCGAGTCTTTGAAAAGATCATCGCGGTGAATTCCATGATCGGCGTAATCGGTTCGGTGGCTCGAGCGCGAGAGGTTGGTCGGCGAAGTCCGGCACCTCGAGTCATGGGATTTATGTGGGACAAGGTAAGTGTTCGGCTCCATCGCCCGTAGAAATTGCGGCTCGGCGGTGTCCAGCCATCCGTCCTCGATTGACGATCGGCTCCGGACTATGAGTCGGAGGCGGATCGAATCTGACCTCAAGGTGCTGTCCGTGGCGAGTGAGTCATGCCCATCGTGGCCTTGGCGGCGCTTCGGCTGTAACCGATCCATCGAGATCAAGTCCCGCGGATATCGGCCGTGAAGTTTAAGCTTCAAACCTGACTGCGGCCGAGGCGTAGCTTCGATCTGCTCTAGATGGCCAAGGGAGTTGACCAGCGATCTGAAACCGCGAATCTGAAGATCTGTCCGGGGAGAAAGGTCTCACCGAGGACTGCGTCATTGTTGATTGAAGAGGCCATCAAGCCTATCGGTGGCGACACGAGAGGAACTCTCAATGAAAGCACCAATGTCGGTGTCAAAACCGGCGGATCTCGCGTGGGGGTCGAGCTGTGCGTCTAGGCGGATGGTAACGAGGAGACAAGGGACACGATGTTTACCAGGTTGGGCCCTCTTGATGGAGGTAAAACCCTACGTCCTGCTTGATTGATATTGATATTGTGGATGTTTACAAAGTGGATCTACCACGAGATCAAGGCTAAACCCTAGAAGCTAGCCTATGGTATGATTGTGAGGTTGTTGTGATTGTTGTCCCACGGACTAAAACCATCCGGTTTATATAGACCGGAGAGGGCTAGGGTTACATAAGTCGGTTACAATGGTAGGAGATCTACATATCCAGTATCGCCAAGCTTGCCTTCCGCCAAGGAAAGTCCCATCCGGACACGGGAGGAAGTCTTCAATCTTGTATCTTCATAGTCTTGGAGTCCGATCGATGATGATAGTCCGGCAAATGATAGTTCGGTGATGATGGTAGTCGGCTATCGGACACCCCTAATCTAGGACTCCCTCACGGCTAATACCCGTAAGATCAATATCGTTGCCCGATGATGGTGGCCACGCAGACGTCGACTCTCACACAATGGTGAAGTCGATTCATTGAATCTGAGCCGTCCTCCTTCAACCTAGGATATCCAAGAGTAACATCGGCTAAGTCTAGCTGGAACCAACGCTTTGGCCCGGCTTAAAGCGGCTATGGCCCGGCTCTACGGATGCCGCCTAACTCCTGAATCCGTTGAGGAGTAACCACGGCAAGCCGTTTGAGCGAGATCCTGCGGGGAGATAAGAGTATCATTTGATAAAGCCACAGCTGCCAAAACACGTTGTGACCCGTGTCTGTTGTTCCACTAGAGTGTACACGCCTTAAGCAATCGACATATTCTGCTTGAGTTGGTACTCACAGGGCCTGCGTTTATACATATAAGATTAAGCGGAGATAATATCTGAAATAGTTATCAAATAAATCATGGTGATGTTCAAAAGTTACACATAGTAACTTACGAAAATTATTGAGACCATTTGGGATATCTGGTGCTTTAAGATGGGCAGTTCGATGGTTGCTTGGCAAGAAGCTGTACCTGCATCTCGGCCCGGGTCACAAGTGAAGATTTTCATCTGCCGGAGTTTTCTTCGCGGCGTCAAAATCCTTCTTCAACTTTTCTTGCTCGAGAGGCGGCTGAATCACGAATTTGGAGTTGGCTTTTTGAATTTCAAGTTCTTGGGCGCTTGGTACGAGTCTTGAATCAGCAATATCCAGTTCGAATTGGTGGTGGAGACCTGCATTGGCATGGGTTATAATTAAGTTATGATTATGCATATGAAAGTCTCAAGCACTTTACGGTAAAGATACTTGACTTGAGGGCTAATGTATCTGAAGAAAATTTTACTTTATAAGGCAGATTATGCATATTAAAGTCTCAAGCACTTTACAAGTAAAGATACTTGACATACGGGCTAATGTGTATCGCACATTTTAAAATTGCTATATTATGGCGGATTAAAATCCTTTCTTGTAAACCGGATGAACTAACAATAGCGGTATCTAAGTCTCGGCATATTTACGTTATAAGCGATAGACTTGGGGGCTGGCTCTGATAAAGTAAGATTAGGAGAAATATTTTAAGTTATACCTTAGATTTATCTTTGTATCTGTTTCACCATGTCAATTTCAGGTCACAGCTGTTATGCACTTGATTGGATAACTTTGAGACTATATCGCCAATGCTTAAGTGAGCATAATCGGTGATGTCTGTTTGGGCTTCCGTCTTTTGAAAAGTTCTTCCTGGCGGTACATTTAGCTAGGAACGATTGACCGCCCAGTTCAACATCTTGGCTTTTCAAGAATTCAACTTCGGCTCAGCCCGTCCGGACGAGCTAGGAATTTCCGGTTTATCGGAGCTGTCAAGAGTGTCTTCTTGGCGGGTGGAAGATGGTGTCGAATTTCATGGGCGGCTCGGGAGGAGGTTGATGAGTAGAAGCATCGGGGAAGTGGTTCGGGTTCGGCTCCGTTTCTCTTGGGTCTTCAATCGGCTTATTCTTTTTGCCCTCTTCTTGAGCTTCGCTGCACTATGGATTAAACAAAGGGATGAGTACAAAATATGAGTAAGGCAAAGCATGAGGATAACAAAGGTACATTACCGAGGGGCAGTCTTGAAGGCGGCATGTTGGATTGCATAGACTACGGGAAGGAAGGTATCGATAATTGGAGTCGAGATGAATTGAGAGGTGATGAATTAAACCCGCCAAAGGATAAGCAGAATGCATGGAGATGACCTCGATTCGACCCTTCTGCTCACATCGGGTAAGCGGAAGAGCTCTACATCCTTACTTGTCGGGTTTGCCTCGGCTCTCAAGCTATTGTTGCTTCAAAATAAATTGAGGATCTTGATAAGCTAAGGGATGTGAAAATCTTACTTTCGGGTCACCCTTGGGTTTTGTGCTTTGGCAAAGGCTACGAGTCGGAGGAGATTATAGTTACCTCTTCACCATGAGCTTGGCTGTTTCGGTGTCTTCTGAAAAGCGGAAATATCAATAAAATAGTAACAAAGGAGTTAAGAGAATAAGGGATTACCTCTTCCTCATCGAAGATTCATCCAATTTGAGCAATTGGGCGTTGGGTTTCTTCTTCTTTGAAGTCCCGTCTTGGCATTTTCCTTTCATTTTCTTGGCTGCTCACGGCTTGTTGGCGGCCTCGTGGTCATATCGACTTTCGAAATCATCACGGCCTGTGGAAAAGATAAGGAATTATAAGTACAAAGAGGTAAACATGTTAAAAGTATTTATTAAGATTGGCAACTTCTTTGCGGGGCGGGTTCTTTTTGCGAAGGAAGTAATCCGAAGGTGTTGTTGATATGATACCCTCCTTGACAATGGCTGGGTTGTAGCATCTGCTACATCATCTGGTAAGTTGTCCTGGCTGTGGCACATTAGGTCGTTACATTACTTTGTATAGGTACACATTAAGCTAAATGGCTTAATGGGAGTATTATTCAAGTGACCCAGACCCGGACCAAGTCGATGCCATTTAAACCATTTCCCGGAAGAGCTTTAATTTTCTTGATGGTGGGGTTAAGCGGCGGGGCGTTCAAGCGGTCGGTTTATCTGCCGGTGGATGGTTGGACTCAAAGCGCAGGAAGTAAAGCGAGCGAGAGCTTCTCATCAGCCCGGAGAAGTATCTGACAGTAGAACCATGACTGGTTCCAATATTTGGGGTGACTCGGCAGCTCGGCATAAAGAAACGAACAGAGTCTCTCCGTCATTTGGATCGAGATACCGCCAAGTTCAAGACTTCGGCCCATTAGCGCGTTCATTACTGCGGTTCAAGTAAAAAGTTCTCGAACAAGAGCAGGCTTGGCTCTTCTCCGGTACACCTCATAGAAGACTTGGAAATTGCAAACATTGGACCGGAATTGGGTCCAATGTCTTGAATCTCAGTCGAAAAATTCAAAACTTCTCGAAGAACTTTGGTAGGGAGGGCAAATCCCGGCTCATGTGATCCGTGAAAACTATTACCCCCCCTTCTTTGGGTTGAGGCTTCTCTTGAGATGGGTGGGGGCAGCGATAAGACATGACCTCCTTTTTGGCAAATGGCGGACTTCACAAATTCAGCCAGTTTGCTCTTAGTGTGTGGATGGGACCCGGTTGCGTTCACGGGAGCTTTAGTGCGACTTAGGCGCCATGACAACAGATTGCCTATTACAAAATAAGAAGTTCGGTTTATATTTTAACGGGAAGAAAATATCAAATTCTGAAGGTAGCGGTTTAAAGGGGCCTAATGACATAAGGATAATTGAGCAACATTATTTAAGCGCTATAAGTGTTAGCAATAGTTCAAAAGTTTTAAAGACACGAGAAGGCGCCAAGGTTCACAGATCAAGTGGAATGCATTTAAACCGGATACCTGGACGAGTTATGTTAAAGGCATTTAACATAAGAAGTTTTCGGGTGATAAAACAGGTTTCATAATCTTACGCTATGATTTGAGATCAAAGATCTGTTACGATATTCTAGACCTAAAAAGCGTATGAGATCGTTCATAGGCTCGAATAAGGCCTTCATACATAGAAAGAGATCTGTTTACGTATCCAAGATAAAGGCAAAACAACTACGCAGCTGTTTTATATCATTCTCGGATCGGAAGTGGCATCTAGGAGAAAAAACTAACAAGGAGTTGGCTCTAATGGTGATGAACTCTGACGAACTCGAAGAAGATCTAATGCAGATCTAAGCAGCGAAGGAAAGAAACTTACTGGTCTAGAGGAGCTGCGGAGGTTACGCGACGTTTTCTAGTATGATTCGAGGTTGATCGGCAGCCTAGGTCGGTGAGCGAAGCTTGGCGGCGGTGGCGGAGCTCGAGAGGAGGCAAGAGGAAGAAGGCATTTGGAAGGGTGAAAATGAAACCTAGGTGGCGCTTATTTATAAGGAGAGCATAAGCGAGGCAGTCACGGAAGCGAGGAGATAAAATTATTATCCAGCGGCCCCGGCCTCGATTTCGGAGCGGACAATAAAGGCGAGATCCGTTGGGTGATATGGTGGAATAAAAAGGAAAGATAGCGTCATGGCGGGTTAACACGGATCAAGAATAGCGTCACGGCGGGTTAAAGAAAGTCTTTTTGCGATCGAAGGCGAAGATTTATGTTTTAAGTTATTTTAAGATTGACATGAACAGGTTCAAATCAATGCAGGGCCTAATGTTGGGGATATAACTATTTGTGTAAGCCGCCCGGGGAGGGGCGGAGTTACGTAAAGATACCAGACGAAGCCTAAGTCCAAGCATGAAGATGGCGTCTCAACAAAGGGCCTAAGGCCCACAGGCGACAAGGCCCGTTGTAGTAAGCCGCCATAATGTCAAGACTTGTATCATAAGGTAGACTTGACTAGTCACCGAGCGGACATTGTTTATAAGCGGCGGGACTCACGTAAACCCTGAGGCGTCAACCCGTGTATATAAGGGGATGACACATTGGCGGCTTAGAAACGAAACAACCAATCGAGGACCGGGCATGGCGTATCTCGCTCCTGGTCATCGAAACCTCAACAATACCAACCCAACTAGGCGTGAGGCTTTAACTTCACCGTAAGAGGCGAACTAGTATAAAACCTCTCGTGTCCTTTGTCGATTAACCTTTAAGCTTCCTAGTTGCGATGGCTCCATGACTAAGTCCTTGCAAGAGGACATCTGCGTGACAATTCCCGACAATCCCTAAGCCGCCCGTCGCGCCACGGCTGGAAGCTCCGCACCACGAGCTCTGCTGAGGTCGATCGGATACAATGAGAAGAAATGGTGGAGGAGGGCCACGAAGGGGCTATGTGTCACGCCCAAGATCGACCCTATCCTAAAAGGAACTCGAAGGTCCACCAAGGATAAAGCGCATCTTGAAGATGCTTTGCAAGGTGGATATCATTACATCAAACCATTACATAATAGTTGGGGATACATACATAAGGCTCAAGCGCCCCAAGAATACATCAACATCCATCTACGGATGAAACATAAAGAAACTCAAACAATATCCACCTGCTATCCCGGGCTGCCGACCAGGAACCTAACCCAAGATCGATGGAAAGAAGAACTCCAACACAAATAAACATCGATCTCACATCAAGATCATTGGATAACCTATACACTGCAATGATGTTGTAGTAATCGTGAACCACGAGGACTCGGCAATCCCATTACCATGGGTATCAAAACTAGCAAAGCTTAATGGGTAAGGAAGGGTAAAGTGGTGAGGTTGCAACAGCGACTAAGCATGTATGGTGGCTAACTTACATAAATAAGAAGGCGAAGAGGAGCTGAACAAGCGGGCGTCAACTATCAATGATCAAAAGTGATCCTGAACTCCTACTTCGTCAAACATAACCCAAAACCGTGTTCTCCTCTCGAACAACCCGAAAGAGGCAATCACGGTTCGCACCTGATTGGTGTATTTTAGAAGAGTTTACTTCAAGTTTACTACAACGGATATTAACAAATTCCCATCGGCACATAACGCGGGCATGGCTCTCGAAAGTTTAAACCCTGCGGGGTGTCCCAACAACCCATTGTAGCTCTCACGATCAGCGAAGGATATTCCTTCTCCGGGAAGACCCGATCAGTCTCGAGAATCCGGTTACAAGACATTTCGACAATGGTAAAACAAGACCAGCAAAGCCGCGAATGTCTGACAAATCCCGATAGGAGCTGCACATATCTCGTTCTCGGGGCACACGGATTGTCCAAACTTCCGATAGGCGAGCGAGTTGCCCTGGTGGCCACCGGCGGTTGTGAGTTGGACCAACACTCACGACAAGCGCTGGCCGGGGATAAAATAAGATGACCCTCGGGCTCCGAAACCCAAGGAAAAAGCTTGGGTTGTTAGGCAAATGTAAAACCAATGTTGGGCCTTCTTGGAAGAGTTTTATTCAAAGCGAACTATCAAGGGTTCCCATAACATAACCGAGTTAGGGCGCAAAATCCAGGAACATAATACCGATATAGCGGAAACTAGGGTGGCAAAGTGGAACAAAACACCGGGCATAAGGCCAAGCCTTCCACCCTTTACCAAGTATATAGATGCATTAATAATATAAGAGATATTGTGATATCTCAACATAAACATAAACCAACATGGAGCAATCTTCACCTTCACTGCAACTAGGCGCTATAAAATGGTGAGCAAAATCGGTAACATAGCCAAACAACGGTTTGCTAGGAAGGATGACAAAGGTTAGATGTTCATGGCAACTTGGGAGCTTGAAGAGCAAAGTGGTAGGTAGCAACAGCGATAGAGCGAAGCAACTAGTATAGCAATAATAGTAGTGAGATCAAGGTGACGGTCATCTTGCATGAAAATCCGCTAGGAAGAAGAAGCGAGTCCATGAAGAAGATGAAGCCACGAAGGCGAGACCAAGCATAGATGAGCGAATCCTCACGATGCATAGCAAGCAGGAACTATCGATAAGAAGCACACAACATGGTAAACACACCACACATGAACAAGGCATGATGCTCAATCAAGTGCGATGCATGACAAGGCTATATGAGGCTCACGCATGGCAAGAGATGATGCATACAATAGCAACACATCAAAGCAAGTTTAAATGAGACCGGAAACAACATATAACAATTCCGGTAGAAGTCCTCATATGCAAATTTCAGAAATTGGTCCAGATCTGAATAACCCCTATGTTCAAGTTGTTAAACATCAAGTTAAGATTCACCACGATGATCTACGAAATTCTAGTCAAGTTACATATAAAGTTCATTTCATTTGGAGCTCTGACCTAGAAGATATGAGCAAAACAAGTTAAACATGACATTGATGCAAAATGCATTCAAACATTAATAAAACACACTCAAAACATGGATGCAACAAGGTAACATGAAACTACATGCAAAACTAAGCAAGTTTTATATAGAGCACACTCAAAAGCAGACAGCGGTTCAACACATGCACATGAAACAAGTTTAAAGGACAAGTTGTCCAAAAGCAGCAACTAGGCATCTTGCAATCATCAAAACAACATGCTACTGTACCACAATATGAAAAAAAGGCATGGGCGTGATTTACAATTAAGCGTAACAAAACATTAACACTGAGCTATATCCAGAATTCACTAGAACATACTCAAAAGGGCATGGAAAGATTGCAAATAATAACAGCTTCACAGACGGCGAGAATTCACTTGACATGGCAAAAATAATATCAGGTTGCAATGTTTAGAGCTATCAAACAACATGCTACAGGAACTTATCATGGCAACCAAAGGCATGGCATGAATCTACTAGTTGCATAGAACAAAAGTCCCTTACTGATCACGAGCCAAAAAGGCACAGAAGATATGATGGCACCGATGTAAACATAGCAAGTTTCATAACCAGATTCAGACTTAGCAGACAAACTGAGCATGGCATAAACAGAATTATGAAGGCATCTTTGCGAGCTCAAATCACTCAACACAAAGCATTGCATGACAAGTCAAGCATACCTACAGCAAGATGACATATTCATTAAACTAACCATGGCAAGAAACAAGTTCATAGCATGCTTGGATCACTAACAACAACCATGGAAAAATTGATTAACATGTAAACAATCTAACAGGAACATTTTATAGCAAAAGTAGAACAAGATTAAGAAATTTTAGATTACTCCATAAATGCAAACAGGGGCATGGATGGATAGAGCATAACATGTGTAACAAAACACCCTAGGTGAACATCTCCAGATTATTCATAGAACTCATGGTATCAACGGGTTTACATAGCATCACAATATATCAGTTTCAGACTTAGCAGAAATGACTAAGTCACAGAAATCAGCAACATCACGGAGGCTATTTTGCAAGCTTGTAACAATCTACACGTAATATCATGAAGAGTGGACTGCACCACAGAAAAAGATGGCATGTAAGTAGCTCATAACACATGTAGACCTCATGCTCAAAGAAAATCACACAAAAGATACAAAAATGACAAATGAGCAAGTTACATTAATACATAGGCTGACCCAGTCCATGGCGTGGAGTAATGACAGCGTCAGGCGGAGGTCGCGGAGGCTTGTGGCGGAGGCGGAAGGAATGACGGCGTGAATCGCCGTGAAGGCGGCCGTAGGCCGCCGAGGCTGGAGCGATGAGGAAGAGGCGGTGAGGCGGTGGCGCCTGGCGGCTTCAGCGGCAATGGTGTGAAGCGCTAGAGTGGCGATGGGCAGCCGGAGCCTGCTCTGAGCTCCAGGCAGCCAGGCGGAAGGCGGTCTTGAACACAGTGTCGGTATGGGAGAGGCAGGCGGCGGCGCCTGGGTGTCGGCGAGGATGGACACGTCCGTGGCAGTGGGAAGATTGCTAGGGTTTCATCTGCTGCAATTTGGGGAGGTGCACATATATAGGTAGGGGAGCTAGGAGAGTCCAAATGGGGCGGTTTCGCCCACGATCACGATCAACGGCAAGAGCATGGAGGGTTTGGATGGGCTAAAGGGTTGTGGTGGAGGGTGTTGGACTGCAAAGAGAGGGTTTCAGACTCTGCGGTTAACCGTTAGGGCGTCAAGCGACCTCAAATGGAGCGAAAATTGACAGGGCAGTCTACCTACTCTAAAACAACACCACCGCCAAATTTCATCCCATTCGAGAAAATTTTAAAGCCACTCACGAAACAAAGGTCGATAGGGCATAGCGGTGGCGTGTGAGTGTCGGATCACGAAAGCGGACAGCGGAAAGGACGGATGCAAGTTTTGAAAATGTGAGGATGCAATGCATATGATGACATGGCAAAATGCAACACGCATAAATGCGTGACATAGCAGACGGCGAATAACTAGAAGACACTGGTGCATCGGATCAGGGGCATTACACTATACCAACCATGGCCGCACTGGCGAAGGCGGCGAGGAGAGTCATGGATTGAGGTCAAGATGCAGCATGTGGATCTGATAGTGCTTAAGCACCGCGTTGAAGAAAGCGGAGAAGGGAGAATCGGGCCAGCCTAGAGGGCATCTATGAAGATTAGAATTCGGTGGCTGCTGAGCCGTGCTGGTCGCGAGCGCAGCCAAGCCACCGTCTCCCTCACTCGTTGAAGCTGGAAGCAAGCATCAGCACACCTTGTCCATGGCCTCATCGTTGAGCACCGAGATCGGCGGCGCGGCGCAAAGACGGGCGCAGCTGGCGAGCAGAGGCCCCTTCCCTTTTCACTTGTTTGGCGCCATGGCGATGGGCGGCGGAACAAGTCAGATTGGAAGAAGAGAGCGAGTCTTGAGAAGCGAATTGGGAGGCAAAGCGCGGCGACGGAGGAATAGCTATGTGGAGCCGCGGGGCCGCATAGCGGCCAGATTCAAAGGCAGCGTGGGGAAGCGGGGCGCCCGTCCAATCAACGCCATCGTCAGCGAGAGGCCATGAGCTTTAGGACCCGGTGCTCGAACTTGACCCTTGGCTTCACCGTGAAAGCCAAGCCAGCTGCCTGGGCCGGGGCTCTGTCGGCGTTGCAGGAGCAGGGGTCCCAGACTTGCACTGCGGCCCACCGCGTGGCTAAGCGGCAGGCGTCTGGCCCATCTTCGTCAACAAGGCATCCAAGACCCTCGTGAGGTCCAAGCCTCATGGTAGAGACGATGCAAGACCTCCTCTGGAGTAGCCTAGCCGAGCAGGCTCATGAGGAGCGGAGATATCAAGGCGGGGCAAAACCTCACGAGGCTCCGTGGCGTGAGCCATGACGAGAGCGGCACCGAGTGAGGCGCTAAGCGGGCGCCCGACCGGCGCAGCGTCCTATTCCTCTTTGGTGCTAAGGAGGCCAGGCCTTGAAAGTACAGAGGCATCGGGAAAAGGTTGCTATATTGGTACACGAGAACAAGACCAGAAGGACAGCAAGGCGGAGGTCATCATGGAGCCCAAGAAGGCGTCACCACGAGCTTTTATGCGAAGACCACTTTGTCGGGATAGCTTGTACTAGCTGTCCCCTTCAAATTGCCACGCGTTGTTGGCTCCTTCCCTTTCGATATTTGGGAAGAGGAGCAGGGCCTCTATAAATAGGTCTAGCCACCACAGTAGTAGAAAAGAGATCGAGGCGTGCACAAGCTCGTGCGCACAGAACACCTCGACCTCGGGAGGCTGTTCTTCCCTTGTCTTGTACATCATTAGCCCAGAGGCAATCCACCACCACCACCTTTGGGTAGGGTATTACACCACAATGGTGGCTGAACGATATAAACCTCGTGTCTTTATGTGTTGCGAGTTAAATCGAGTTAGTCCATGAGATCTTAGTGAGCTAGGCGTGGGTCGGTGGGAGGAAAGACTTGGCGCACCCGGTGTTGAACCTTGAGGTTTGCGGAACCCACATCCCAGCAGAGTGCTCCATGGCTGCCCCTGAACAGCTATATGGTGATGAGACCCTCAAGGTTGTAGAAGGGCCCGGCGATATTAGGTTGAGCATCGCATGTGCCATCGGCTCGAGGAAGCGAGAGGGACCGGGGTTAAGTCTAATCCGGTGACTTCTTGTTCTTTGCTGCAGAGTCACTGGCAAACTTGTAGTTGCGCTTGAGGCTGATTGTCTTCTGACACCATAGCGAGAGAAGATGGGTTGGCATCTGCGGGCTGTGGTCCCTGGGACCATGCAAGGGTAGAAACCACTGAGCAATAGCTTCAGATTTGGTCTTGGGTTGAAGATTTTTATAAAGAATATCTCCCCAAGACGTGATGGCATTCTTTTCAGCATATTCTTTGGTGGCGAATCTGTAATTGAACTATTGCTCGGCCCAATATCTGTGAATCCATTGGATTCGTGTTTTGCATTTGCCATAGCTCTCTTCAGGATCAGTTTTGTATAACTCATAAAGATCTTCAGGAAAATCCATTGAAGTGCCCCCGTGGCGCTGTCTGCCTCCCTTCCTTGCTGATTTTTCTGTGGCCATGAAGTTCAGACTAAATGGCTTCAAAGCTGTCAAAGGCTTCCGTCTGCTGGTCAGACAAGAACTAGCTTCGGGAGAATTGATATGATGTTGTAAGAATTTTGCAAATGAATGCAGACTATGAGAACCAAGGGATTCTCCCACGGACATGTACATGTGACAGCATTAGAGATAGGAGGAGGGGAAGAGGTCATATGCATTCTCAGAAGATTTGAAGATAAATCACTTTTGAAGACATTGACCTCATAGTGCGAAGACATTCACTTATATGTTGAGAGTTGGTTCCAGATTTGTACGAATCCGAGAATAGGTACAAGTGAGGAAGCTAACTAAGTGTGAAGCATAAGTGAATATACTAGGCATATTATGAGATCTGAGAATAGGATAGATCTAAATTTGTAGCCACAGAAACCACTTTTGGTGAGGAAGGATGAATCTATCGGATCAAAAGGTAGTAAAGTGAGTTTTAATTACCACGAAGAACGCTGAGGCGGATAGAGGAGGCCGAGCAGTTCGATCTTCGTGCCCTAACTTGGCAGCGGAGGACACCTCTGGCGGCCGGCGGAGAATCACGAGTCATGAGGACGGCATGAGGACGGCGTCGGTGAGGT
>JAHIAM010014174.1:0-13722 GCA_021605205.1 Aegilops longissima
TTAAACCACTTGCATCACAATGAACCTCAAAAGTTTTGTCAAAATTAGGCATAGCAAGAATAGACATGAGTAAGCAAAGACTTGAGCTCATCAAAGCGGTTGATTGCAAAGTTCCCCAAACAAAGGGTATTCTTCTTGCTCAATGCATGCAAAGGAGGCGGCAATTGTGCTAAAATCTTTCCAAGCGCGATAAAAACCTGAAGACCAAAAACTTAGCACTTGTTGCAAATTTGTGGGTTGGGGCCAAGTTTTAATTGTTTCAATTTTAGATTCATCAACATGGACACCCTTTGAGAAACTACAAAACCAAGAAAACCACTTTGTCAACTCCAAAAGTGCATTTTTCATGTTTGCATAAAGGCTTTCCTTTGAAGAGTGTGCAACACAGATTTTACATGATTGACGTGCTATTTCATGGTTTTGCTAAACATAAGAATATATCGAAGTAAACCACAACAAAGACTCCAATGTAAGACGAAGCACATGATGCATAAGGCGCACAAAAGTCAAGGAGCTTAGAAGACCCATAGGCATCATAACCCTTCGTATAAACCAAATTTGGTTTTGAAAGCAGATTTCCATTCATCACCCTCTTGTATCGGATTTGATAATAGCCACTTTTAAGATCAATTTTTGAGAAAAAGTTGGCTCCACTAAGTTCATCAAGCATGTCATCAGCGAGGAATGGGATGCCTATATCGAGCGATAATAGCATTGATAGGTCTACAATCGGAACACAAGCGGAAACTTCCATCGGGCTTAGGCACAAGAATAGCAGGAGCAGCCAAGGGCTTAATGATGCGGAGCATCCCGATCATCCCCATGGACCTCGACCGTCTCATCAAGAGCCAAGAGGACCCATGACACAAGCTAGAGCTAGAGCTCTAGAAGCGAGGTGACCTATTTCCTTATTGATATCACATATGACCCCTCGAGACATGGCTACTACCTAAGTCCGATATGCTATGCATGATTAGGTGTCAGGAACCTCCGAGGATGCGCGTGAAGATGGACAACGCCAAGTCCATGGATGAAGAACCAGAGGCAATGCGAAATCACCTTCGGGCCCGGACATCCGACCATGACCCCGGACATCCGGCCCTGGAGTTCTACATCACCCTCGATAACCTGCCCAAGTACAGGGCAGGACATCGGCGTCCCAGCGGACATCCGGCCCGGATATCCGGCTCCGCGAAATCGGCGCCCTCTCGATTTTGCTGAAACGGTCACCACGCCGGACATCCAGGCTGATATCGGAATCCGGCGCCTCATGAAGCCGGACATCCGCCAGCCGGACGTCGGCCTCCCACCTGCGTCACGTGCCTCAGGACTTGTCCTTGTACCTCGCCCGAGACTATATACTTGATCCCTCCTCTTTCTAGGTTAGCTTTGGATTAGCTCATATTTTGGTGTGAGAGCCTTTGCTCATCCTGGCTACTTCTCCTCGGAGATCAGGACCTCTGGAGAAGATCCCCCAAGATTCAAGACCCCCTTCTAGGCGGACCCCATCAAGACCTCCTCTCGGAGAAGAAGGCTACTCGTGTATCCTTACCTTTGTTGATCTTGAACCTTGTGCCACTCTATGTGTTCGATAATCTAGCGCTTGGGTGATTGATTTCTTGTCGGTTGAGTGTTTCCCTTGTTCCTCCCGTGAGTTCCTCGTGTTCTTCCACTCGTTCTTCGTGATTTCCCGTAGGATCCGCTCCAGCGTGAAAGATCGCCCGTGAGGGTTCGCCTACATCATCTATGGTATCATGAGCCACGTTGATCACGTTATTGGAGCCCTACCCTCTTTTTCTAGCTTGATTTTGTTGTTTTGTCCTAATTTGAAAATTCCCCACAAAATAGCCCCAAATTTTTTGTGATTTGTTAGTGTGGTGAAGTTCATTGGATTTGATCCGTGGATTTAGTGTTTGCGGGTAGATCTAGCTTTTCCCCACCATTTCACAATTTCCATCCTACAAATTCGCCCAAATTTTGATCGGTTGACCTCTCCTCGTGGTGTTCTTGAGCCGGACATCCGGCCCGAGCAGCGGACATCCGGCCCGATCGGCCGGACATCAGGCGCCCGGACATCAGCTTCTAGCGATTTCCGGCCCAATGTAACAATCCTTCACCACCCGATCACGCCTAACTTTCGCCAAATTTTGTCCTGTGCCCATACTTCACTTACCTCCACCACCTCCATAACATAACCATAGCCTTTTCCTACCAATTCCGACAATGTTGCCAACTTTTGCCTTGAGAATTTGAGTTGGGGTTTTCATATCCTTTTGTGTTTGACTATCTAGAGTGCGGTTCTACATCAACATCACCGCTCATCTTAGCCAAGGCGGTAAAATCATCGACACCTTTGTCATGACAATTGCATTGATAACCATCATAGCCCATCTTGATGAGGACATCAATACCATTATTACACCCTGACCCCTATTTGCTATACATCTTGGACCAATTACTAGAGCTCATGCGCCAATTTGAATTATCAGTACTTTTGTTTCTTGGTAGCTGATTCCAATGTTCATGAGAATATGATGCTGCCTAAATTGGATACATTTGTTTTCTTACAAATGAAGGGCCTACCATGGACAAGAAAGATGAACCTTGGAGCAAGTTCAAGCATGGAGATGTTGGCATCATAGAGGAACAAACGGAGTTACAAGTGATGATTCAGGACTTTGAAGCCACCCTAATGAGTGCATGAGGCCTTGGACGAAATATACAAGATGCCACTTCATAATATTAGTCCATTGGCTATTCTAGGTGCTCGTCACCTTATTATTGGCAGGCCCATGTAATTTCGAAATACTTAAGTATAGGCTGTTTTTAGAGTCCGTATGTGTGGGAAACAAGAGTTAGGGTTGATTTGGGACCCCTCCACCAAGGCCACAAAATTCCCCCCTTCATCCATATATACAGCCCTTAGGGCACCGTTTAGACACTTAGGTTTTGTTTAGATCAAAAAGTTGCCATAGCGGCAACCGGCGTGCCGTTTGTGTTCAACGACGACCAAGGCGTCACGAACCCCACCTTCATTAATAAAGCTTTCCTCTTATATCTAATATCCATATTGCAATCTTAGTTTCTTGCTTGTTCTTCGTTTGCTCGAGAACGGCCCTCGTGGTCGGTTGATGCGTGCTCGGCGTGGTCAATAACCCTCGGAAGTTGGTTTAGCGATTGCTAAAGGCGGCGTCTCGCCGCGTCGTGGTCGGATCGTCAAAATCGACTCCCACGAAGCGATAGCCACCATCTCTGAAACCAGGACACCTTTGCCTCTATCAAGTGGTATCAAATTTTCGGTTGCTCGGTGAGATTTTCGGTTTTTAAATAGATTAGATCGTCATTCTTCATACCTAAAGTCCACGAAAAAGCCACAAAAAAATTAGGGTTAGTTCATCATATTGAACCAATCGACCTTTGCATAATCTTTTAGGGTTTTGCTTTGTTGAATTTGCGGTTGCTCGTGGTGTCTAATTCTTTGGTCTTAAGCGTCTAGTCTTTTAGAGTTTGATTACGGTCATAAGTTGTCCCGCACCATCTCCTCGCCCACCCCTACCACCCGCTCCAATCCGTATCCATAGACCACCACCAATCAGGTTCATTACCACCACCGATCCATATCCATATACCCACGCCTACCACCACGCCGCCTAACCACCAACATATATCCACCACCAATCCGGTTCCTTGCATATTAGGTTTTTTTTGAGATCCATCTAGTTTCCGTTGTGTTTTCCTTGCGGATAGGTTTGGAAACCACCCTCCGTTTTAGGCCCAAACACCCTTGTCAAAAAAAATTTCGGCTATCCTATTTTTGGTGTTTTATAAAGCGTTTGAGGGCATCGGTTATAGAAAGTTTTTTGACCCGTTTCCATTTTGGGTCGGCGGAAAAAAAAAATTTGGTCTAATAATTTCGTGCCCATCCCTTCGGTTTGACCTCGGAAGGTTTTGAGACCTTTGCCATTATAGTGATTTTTGCAAAAAAAAAAAAAAAAAGCGCCAAAAAAAAAGGGAAGCGAAAAAAAATCCAGGTGTGCTTTTCCCTTGTTTTACGTGCTTGCCGTGATTTTTTAGTGTTCTGGCTCCGTCTCTAGCCGGTCTAGCCTAGGACCAACTAATACCGTCGTTGGCGTTTATTCAACTTTGCATCTCGAATTGATTATTGCGACCCTTTTTGCGACCATATAATAAGCCTTCCACTCCACATACATCTAATCGTGTTTGACTCTCTGGTAATGCTCTATCAAGCTTTGAAGTTTGACACATGGTTTGCCGATCACCTTTCTTCTTAGGTAGGCGGTAAAATTTGAGATTTGTTTGGTTTGTGACTGTCCACCACACCACCACCACCCTTCCTAGTAGTCTGTGAATCATATTCTTGTGTGTTTCTATTCTTGCTAACCATGGCGGGATCTGGTCGGGGTATTGGGAGAACATGACAAACAAAGGCGCTACATGATAAGTTTCAACAAATATGAGGTGGGCGGGTGGAAGATGTGCTAAATAGATTTGAAGAGGCCATGGAAAGATAGATGGCATTGGAAGGCGTTGAAACAAAGCTTCGATAAAGGTTTAATTGAATTGCTCCGGCGTCTACCACCACCACCCCGGCTGCACCGGCCCCTCTACAACAATAACCAACCTTTACCTCCGTCTGAACAACCCCCTTCCAGGTGAGGTTCCCTCTTGACTGGCCAAGCTGCGGTCTTCTTTTTGATATTAATGGCTCCTCCTGGCGATGTGGAGGAGGATGATTATGTGGAGATTACGAGGATGAGGTTGATCAACCCGAAACTCGTTCAACCCGGCACCACAACCACGGGTCTTCCACATGCAAATAATGGCAATGTTGGGCTCCCCCAGTCGAGATCATGACCATCTCCTAAATGAAATTGGAATATTCCACCATTTGAGGGTAGATATGTTCCGATATATATCTTACTTGGGAGTTAAAGCGAACAACGATTTACATGTTACAATATCCGAGGGGCGTGTTCCTGTTTTTTGTTTCCTAGCTTTGCATGTGTTTGGTGGTCGAACATTTAGATTATATCCTGTTCCACTACTTGGGCTGCTTTGAAAACCTATCGTCTAATTTGGGTTCCCCTTATTATCAATAATTCTTCCAAAAATTGCAGGCTTAAAGACAAGGAAAAAATTCGGTGAAAATATTATCGGGAATTACAAATGGCCCGTTAGATGTGGTTGGGGAGAATGAAGCTTTTTGCACGTTTTACCGGGTTGGATTAAATAGAGAATTAGACCATTCTAGACTACAAGGATTATAATAAATATCCTCGATTATTCCATCTTGTTTAAAATTGAGCGTGAAGGTCTGGGATGCGACAAGCGTTGGCGAACTAACTTTTACGCGGTGACCTTCATCATGGACACCATCTCATCTACTTCCCACGTTCTACTCGGCACCTCAAGTTTTGCCACCTCCAAACGTGATACAAAAAGCGGGCACAACCACCACTTCGCCAAAAATTACCCTGGGGCCTACGGACTCTTCTTCTTCCATTGGCCCGTAAAAACCTTGAAGGAAAGGACATTTTTTGAGAAGAATGCCATTCTCGGTGTGATAATTATACGGGATGGGTGGGTATGAAGTCCTTTAGTGACTTGTTGAAGACTTTGGCTCTTTTCAATGAAGGCCAAGGTGGAATATTGATCACGGAACAATCCATTGGCTTTCTTGAAGTCTTTGGCCGGTATGAATGTTTAGTTATCGCGTGTTTTGGTGTGCAAATTACACAAAATTTGGAAAATCGGAGGGCATAACTTTGTTTCCTACAAAGGGAGTTGTGAAGGCGTTCTATTAACGTCATCATAGATGGAGGGGCCTGCAACAACTTCTAACATGGATATGGTGGCGAAGCTTTCTCCACCACAAGACCCATCCATCCTTACACATCCAATGGTTCAACAACAAGGGCAAGGTTAAGGTAACACGTCTTGTTAAATTGTGCATTTAGTATCTCTACATATCTGATTATGTTGATTGTGATGTGGTACCTATAAAACATGTTCCTTATTACTTGGTAGACCATGGCAATTTGATAAAAATTCTGTACACCATGGTGAAACAATCGATTTTGTTCAAAGGATTATTAGTTCCATGGAGATTTCCATTTAAAGATTGATTTAATTCCTAATTAAACGGGGAAAAAAAAGGTGAAAATCGATTGTTGGGAATTTGAGGCCAAATTAATAATAATTAAACCACTTGTTTCGTTAATAAAGTCATTTTGTTAAAAACATTTATAAACTTTAAAAATTGGTTTGGATCGGTCAAAAGGGAATTTTCATTGAGGACTTTCCCTTTGTCTTAAACAAAGAAGGGAAAAGTTATTCTTAAGGCGTTCCCAAACCCCTATTAAGGTTTCACAAATTGACTTAAAATTATTTGGGTTTGGAAAGACCAATCAAGGACAAAAATTTAAATGTTTGCAAAATTTGAATTTGGCCCTGAAATTTTAAAGGGATTGTAATTTGGCCAAAGGAATTTGGTAAGAAGGGAAGGGAAAAACATGGAAACAAAAAAAAAAAGTTTTAAGGGTTTTATTTGATTTTGGGTTTTTGTTTTGGTTTCCGTGCTTTAACAAGCTTTATGCATTTTCCTTTGGGCTTTAACTTCTGTTTTTAAGGGATCTTTTTTGGTTTGGGTTTGCCGGGGAGGCGCCCAAAATGGGAAGGAGGGGGATTAAATTGGGACAAACTTTTGGCCCCGGTTCAAAAGAAGGGCCGGGAGGATAATTAAACCCTTTCCCTTACATTTTCTTTTGGCCAAAGGATTGGAGGGGCAAAGGAATTTGTTTGGAGCGTTTTTTGGTTTTGCCTTTCGGCTGCAACTTACCCAAAATTTGTTTCAGCTAATCGAAACTTTCAAATCCTCAAATGGGTTTTATTAATTTTATGCCCTTTTTTACTTTGTTTGCCCTTTAAGTTTTGGTTTTCCTTGGGAGGATTTAAATTTCTTAATTGGGGAACTTTGTTTTTTAGGGGTTTTAAACCTTCCGAACCAAAAAAAGGGAAAGGGGAGGATAACATAAATTTTTTTGTTATTTTCGTTGGAAATAGATTCCTCGGAAAATTGGCCAAACAACTTTTTTTATAACCAATTTTTGGTAATTTAAAAATGGAAAATTCATTAATTTGTTTTGCTGATTTGTTCTTTAGTAAATTATTAAAGCATGGTGTAAATACTATTGTTTCAGATGGATACTAAATTTCTTAGCCACTTTTGGAGATGTTTATGGGCTAAGTTGGGGACTAAACTGCTTTTTAGTACTACTTGTCACCCCAAAGATGGACAAACTGAAGTAGTCAATAGAACATTGTCTACTATGCTTAGGGCTGTTTTGAAGAATAATAAGAAAATGTGGGAAGAATGCTTGCCTCATATTGAATTTGCTTATAATGGTTCATTGCATTCTACAACTAAATGTGCCCTTTTGAAATTGTGTATGGCTTCCTACCTCGTACCTATTGATTTGTTGCCTCTTCCATCTTGGGGAAGGTTAATTTTGATGCTAAGAACGTGCTGAATTGATTTTAAAAATGCATGAGATAACTAAGGAAAACATTGATATGAATGCTAAATATAAACATCTTTGGAGATAAGGGTAGAAAACATTTGTCTTTTTGGGAGATCTTGTTTGGTTACATTTGGTGAGATAGGTTTCCTAATTTAAAATCAAAAAGCTAATTACCCGTCTTTGATGGTCCATTTAAGGTGTTAAGAAAATAAATGATAATGCATATAAACTTGAGCTGCCGCAGATTTTGGGGTTTAGTCCCTTTTAACATTGCAGATTTGAAGCCTTATTTGGGTGAGGAAATGAGCTTCCGTGAGGGCGACTTCATTTCAAGAAGGGGAGGATGAGGGGACATCAATACCATTTTACACCCAGCCCCTCTTTTCATATCTTGGACCAATTACTGGAAACCGCGCCGCCAATTAAATTTCCGGTACTTTGTTTTGGTAATGATTCTAATTTCATGAGAATAAATCTTTGCCTAAATTGGATACATTTGTTTTGCTTACAAATGAAGGCCCTAGCGAAGGATGGACATTGGAGCAACAACAAGCATGGAATAATGCCATCGCAAAGGGGAACAAACGGAGTTACAAATGATTTAGGACTTTGAAGCCACCATAATGGATGCATGAAGCCTTGGACGAAATATACAAGATGCTACTTCATAAATGTCGTCCGAGGCTATTCTAAATCTTTGCGTCACCTTATTATGGGCCGGGCCCATGTAATTTCGAAATACTTAAGTATAGGCTGTTTTTAGAAGTCCGTTGTGGGAAACAAAGTTAGGGTTGATTTGGACCCCTCACCAAGGGCCACGAAATTCCCCCCTCTTCCTCCAATATACAGCCCTTAGGGCACCGTTTAGACCTTGGGTTTTGTTTAGATTAAAGTTCGCCGCTGCAACCCGTGCCGTTTGTGTTCCGGACCGGAACAAAGCGTCCAGAACCCCCCTTGATCAATAAAACTTTCATCTTATATTCGCAATATCAGTTGCAATCGTTTCTTGCTTGTTCTTCGTTTTCGCGGAAGCAGGACCCTGGTTGGTCGGGTTGATCGTGCTCCGGCGTGGTCAATAACCTCTTGGGTTTGGTTTAAGCGATTGCTAAGGCGGCGGCGTCCTCCCGCGTTCGTGGTCGGATCGTCAAATCGACTTCCTCCAAAGCGAAAACCAACATCTCTCAAGGCGGGACACCTTTGCCTCTATCGGGAAGAAGCCTTCCGGTTATTGAAGATAAGTTGAACATGTCCTTTCTCCAACTTCCGACTTTAATAAGACTTTTGAGCTTGAATGTGATGCTAGTGGAATTGGATTAGGAGGTGTGTTATTACAAGTTGGCAAACCTTTGCATACTTTTACGAAAAATTGAGTGGGCCTAGTAAAACTACTCTACTTATGACAAAAGAATTATATGCTCTTGTTGGGACTTTAGAGACATGGCAACATTATTTATGGCCCAAAGAAATTTGTTATACATTCGATCATAATCTTTGAAACATATTAAAAGTCAAGCTAAATGAATCTAGACATGCTAAATGGGTTGAATTCATTGAGACTTTCCCTTATGTCATTAAACACAAGAAGGGTTAAAAGAAAATGTTATTCTTTGATGCTTTGTCTAAATTAAGCTTTACTATGCTTTCCACAACTTGACTTCAAAAATATTTGGTTTGGAGACCATAAAAGATCAATATTGCATGATGCTGATTTTAAAGATGTAATGCAGAATTTAAAGAAGGAAGAACATGGAACAAGTTGTTAATTAATGATGGTTTTGTGTTGGTGCTAACAAGCTTGGCATTCCCTTTAGCTCTGTTAATCTTTTTTGTTGCGGGGGGCGCATGGAGGAGGATTAATGGGACACTTTGGGCGTGAAAGAGGCGGGGATATACTTGCTACACATTTCTTTTGGCCAAAGATGAGAGGGATGTTGGCGTTTTGTTGCTGTTGCACTACATGTCAAAAAGGCTAAGTCCGACTCAATCCTCATGGTTTATATACCTTTGTGCCTAGTGTTCCTTGGGAGGATATATATGGACTTTGTTTTAGGTTTACCTCGAACAAAGAAGGGAGGGAAACATATTTGTTGTGTTGGATAGATTCCGAAAATGGCACACTTTATACCATTATAAAAGCGATGATCTTTTAATGTTCTTGATTTGTTCTTTATTGAAATTATTAAACTTGCGGTGTGCCAAATACTATTGTTTCAGATGTGATACTAAATTTCTTAGCCACTTTTGGAGATGTTTATGGGCTAAGTTGGGGACTAAACGCTTTTTAGTACTACTTGTTCCCCAAATGATGGACAAACTGAAGTAGTCAATAGAACATTGTCTACTATGTTAGGGCTGTTTTGAAAATAATAAGAAAATGTGGGAAGAATGCTTGCCTCATATTGAATTTGTTATAATCGTTCATTGCATTCTACAACTAAGATTGCCCTTTTGAAATTGTGTATGGTTTCCTACCCGTTCACCTATTGATTTGTTGCCTCTTCCATCTTGGAGAAAGGTTAATTTTGATGCTAAAACTTTTGAATTGATTTTAAAAATGCATGAGATAACTAAGGAAAACATTGGCGTATGAATGCTAAATATAAACTTGCTAGAGATAAGGGAAAACATGTTGTCTTTGCCGGAGATCTTGTTTGGTTACATTTCGTGAGGATAGGTTTCCTAATTTGAAATCAAAGCTAATGCCCGTCTTTGATGGTCCATTTAAGGTTTAGAGAAAATAAATGATAATGCATATAAACTTGAGCTGCTGCAGATTTTGGGTTAGTCCCACTTTTAACATTGCAGATTTGAAGCCTTATTTGGGTGAGGAATATGAGCTTCCTCGAGGGCGACTTCATTTCAAGAAGGGAGGATGATGAGGACATCAATACCATTTTACACCCACAGCCCCTCTTGCTACATATCTTGGACCAATTACTGAAACCCATGCGAATTTAAATTATCGGTACTTTCGTTTCTTGGTAATGATTCTAATGTTCATGAAATATGATCTGCCTAAATTGGATACATTTGTTTTGCTTACAAATGAAGGCCCTAGCTTGGGAAGGATGGACATTGGAGCAAGAACAAGCATGGAGATAATGCCCCATGGAAAGGAACAAACGGAGTTTACAAGGTGATTTCAGGACTTTGAAGCCACCATAATGGGTGCATGAAGCCTTGGACGAAATATACAAGATGCTACTTCATAAATGTGGTCCAAGGCTATTCTAGGTGCTTGGTCCACCTTATTAGTGGGCAGGCCATGTAATTTGAAAACTTAAAGTATAAGGCTGTTTTTAGAGTCCGTATGTGGGGAAACAAGAGTTAGGGTTGATTTGGCCCCTCCACCAAGGGCCACAATCCCCCTCTTCCTCCATATAATTTAAGGGCACCGTTTACAACCAGGTTTTGTTTTAGGTTAAAAAGTTAAATAGCTGCAACCGGCGTGGCCGTTTGTGTTCCACGACCCGGACAAAGGTCCCGAACCCCACCTTGATCAATAAAGCTTTCATCTTATATTGCAATATCCAGTTGCAATCTCATTTCTTGCTTGTTCTTGTTTGCTCGGAAACAGGCCCTCGTGGTCGGGTTGATCGTGCTCCGTGGTCAATAACCCTCGGAAGTTGGTTTAGTGATTGCTAAAGGTGACGTCTCCCCGTTAAATGGTCCGGATCGTCAAAATTCGACTCCCACAAGCGATAGCCACCATCTCATGAAACAGGGACACCTTCGCCTCTATCATAGTACTTTCATAGATTAATGGCGAAGTTTCCGTTTTCTTTCATTGGGCGATTTGTGGTAGTTTACTTTGATGATATACTGATTTATAGCAAATCTTTGGAAGAACATTTGGAACATTTATGTGCTGTTTTAATGCTCTTGATGCCGTTTGTTTGGTAACCTTGGGAGTGCACCTTTTGGCAAGAAAGTATCTTTTCTTGGCTATGTTGTTTACTCCACAGGGAATTGAAGGTATTTGGAGTTGGCCGCGGCCCAAAGCGGTCACACAAGTGAGGGGTTTTCTTGGACTCCCTGGTTTCTATAGGCGTTTTGTGGAGACTTTTGCCCATAATGCACCTCTCAATGAGCTTACAAAGAAGGATGTGCCTTTTGTTTGAGTGCGGCGGGAAGAAGCCTTCCCGGTATTGAAAGATAAGTTGACACATGCTCCTTTCTCCAACTTCGACTTTAATAAGGCGTTTGAGCTTGAATGTGATGCTGGTGGAATTGGATTAGGAGGGTTGTTATTAAAGTAAAAACCTTTGCATACTTTTCGAAAAATTGAGTGGGCCTAATCGAACTATTCTACTTATGACACAAATTATATGCTCTTGTTAGGGCTTTAGAGTCCATGGCAACAATTTATATTAATTTGTTTATACATTCGATCATGAATATTTGAAACATATTAAAAAGTCAAAATAAACTGAATCGTAGACATGCTAAATGGGTTGAATTCATTGAGACTTTCCCTTATGTAATTAAACACAAAAAGGTAAAAAAATGTTATTCTTGATGCTTTGTCTCTGCTATACTATGCTTTCACAACTTGACTTTAAAATATTTGGTTTTGGAGACCATCAAAATCAATATGTGCAATGCTGATTTTAAGATGTAATTTGAGTTTAAAAAGGAAGAACATGGAACAAGTTCGTTATTAATGAGGTTTTGTGTTCCTTTTAAAAGCTATGATTCCTGCTAGCTCATTACTTTGTTTTTTGAGGGGCGCATGGGAGGAGGATTAATGGGACACTTTGGCGTCAAAGGCGGAATACTTCTAACATTTCTTTTGGCCAAAGATGAGGCGGGGCGTTGAGCGTTTTTGCTCATTTTCCATTGTCAAAAAGCTAAGTCAGGACTCCAATCCTCATGGTTTATATATGCCTTTGCCTTGCCTAGTGTTCCTTGGGAGGATATATCTATGGACTTTGTTTTGGTTTACCTCGAACAAAGAAGGGAGGATAGCATATTTGTTGCCGTGGATAGATTCTGAAAATGGCACACTTTATACCATGTCATAAAAGTGATGATCTTGTTAATGTTGCTGATTTGTTCTTTCGTGAAATTATTAAGCTTGCATGGTGTGCCAAATACTATTGTTTCAGATCGTGATACTAAATTTGTTAGCCACTTTTGGAGATGTTTATGGGCTAAGTTGGGGACTAAACTGCTTTTTAGTACTACTTGTCACCCCAAACTGATGGACAAGCTGAAGTAGTCAATAGAACATTGTCTACTATGCTTAGGGCTGTTTGAAGAATAATAAAAAATGTGGGAAGAATGCTTGCCTCATATTGAATTTGCTTATAATCGTTCATTGCATTCTACTACTAAGATGTGCCCTTTTGAAATTGTGTGGCTTCCTACCTCGTGCACCTATTGATTTGTTGCCTCTTCCATCTTGGAGAAGGTTAATTTTGATGCTAAGGCGTGCTGAATTGATTTTAAAATGCATGAGTTAAATAAGGAAAACATTGGCGTATGAATGCTAAATATAAACTTCTTGGAGATAAGGGTAGAAAACATGTTGTCTTTGCACGAGATCTTGTTTGGTTACATTTGCGTAAGGATAGGTTTCCTAATTTCTAAATCAAAGCTAATGCCCGTCTGATGGTCCATTTAAGGTGTTAGAAAATAAATGATAATGCATATAAACTTGAGCTGCTGCAGATTTTGGGGTTAGTCCACTTTTAACATTGCAGATTTGAAGCCTTATTTGGGTGAGGAAGATGAGCTTCCGTCGAGGGCGACTTCATTTCAAGAAGGGAGGATGATGAGGACATTAATACCATGTTACACCACGCCCTCTTTGCTATACATCTTGGACCAATTACTAGAGCTCATGCGCCAATTGAATTATCGGTACTTTCGTTTCTTGTACGATTCAATGTTCATGAGAATATGATCTGCCTAAATTGGATACATTTGTTTTGCTTACAAATGAAGGGCCTACCATGGACAAGAAAGATGAACCTTGGAGCAAGTTCAAGCATGGAGATGTTGGCATCGCAAGAGAACAAACGGAGTTACAAGTGATGATTCCGGACTTTGAAGCCACCTAATGAGTGCATGAGGCCTTGGACGAAATATACAAATCGCTTCATAATATTGTCCATAGGCTATTCTAGGTCTTCGTCACCATTATTGGCCAGGGCCCATGTAATTTAAAAAATTTTAC
>JAHIAM010014175.1:0-10417 GCA_021605205.1 Aegilops longissima
AAAGGCGCCGTTAAGCTATCGGTCGGTTTTGGATCCGATAATCCGTTAACAGCCCGACCAATGGGGATTTTCCAGTGTAAAATCATCATTGGCTCGGAGAACCGATGTCGGTCACGTTGGCAGGTGCCACTCATCCAATGGGCGAGGACAGCGCCTATGATATGTTGACACGTGGACCGAGCCATCAAGTTTAAATGGGCCGACCACCGAAGGCCCACAAGATTTTGCGAACCATAATGGGCGGCCCGACTAAAAGCCCACAGATTTTGCGGACCATAATGGGCTGGCCCAGCTAAAGGCCCACAAGATTTTGCGGTTCATAATGGGCTGCCGGTAAAGCCCACAAGATTTTGTGTGCCATAATGGGCGGCCGTAAAGGCGCACAAGATTCTTGAGATCATAATGGGCCAGCCCGACTAAAGGCCACGATTTCGCCGACATTAATGGGCGGCCCATTGTGAAGCCCACAAGATTTTGAGGACCCTAGTAGAGCGGCCCATTAACTAGCTGCCATGTTTTGGGCCAAATGCGCCCATATTTGATCGGTCCATTAATGGCCTGCCAGTTCCGAGGCCTAATAGTGGCCCATATGAGATCCGACCCGTTAAAAGCCTACCACGTTACAGGGCCAAATTATGGCCCGAGATCAGGTCCGACCCTTTATGAGGCTTTGGGCTCAATTATGGCCCATATCGATTCAACCGTCAAGCTGGACACTATGCTTTTGGGCCCACTTGCTAAAGGCCCACTTAGTAATTCGACCGATATTAGTTTTGGCCTGTTTAGGGCCCGTTTAACATTTCGGCCCTATATTAATTTGGCCTATTAAAGCCGTCATATAGTTGGGCCTAACTACGGCCGGTTTGCATTACTTGCTGCTGGCCGATATCGATTGGGCCAAACAAGGACCGAGCAATTTTGGCCTGCTAAAAGCCCGTGATTTGATTCGCACAATCATGGGTCGAGGGTTCATTCGGGCTGATGCCCGCCGTGAAGTTATTACGCGTTTGGGCCCAACCTACATCGTGATTGCAATGACCCGATTATGTACCGTAATTTTACGGTTTGGCGGTTCTTGCGAAGACATGATATATATCGATAAAATAACTGCAACATCATGAATAAGAAAAAACCTAGACTATACAATAAAGAAATTACGACATATTACATCCCTTTGGGCATCAAAGTTAGCCACGATGATAACAAAGCACAAGTAGACAAGCAGTTACATACCTGGGCATCAAAGATCGCCACCAATGCAAATAAACACGCCGACAAAATAATATACAAAACCGATAGCACTTCAATAGAGTTCGAAGAAAGGTTAGCCTCTTTGAAGCTGCAGGCATAGCAGGTGAGCAAGATGATGAGGCTAGCGTGTTCAACACTTATATCTTCCTCACTCTGAAAGATAAACAAGCGACGGATGACATGTTTTGCACATAAAAGTATCAGTCTTGACAATTCATCACATTTCTTCTTGATGAATAAAGTGACACAGTTTAAAATTGCATTAACACAATATGGTATTGTTCATGTCAAGACATGGCAGGAAATGACATTGTGAAGGAGTTGGCAGCTTCACGACACCTTTGGATTACAGATCAAGAACTCATAAGTATGAATGGTTAGTGTGTTGTCAATTTATACCATTTCAGATTGGCAAATAAAGAGCGGTTTAAATAATAGTAGAATGATATGACATTGTTCATAGTTAATACATTGCAGAATATGACATTGTCTTTGTAGTGGGTAGCTTCACCACACCTTTGGATTACGGATGAAACGAAGCATACATGCGATGCAAAAGAAGATCACTTGCTCTGTATAGTTTAATTTACATGGTATGAAGAAGGAACTTGGTTGTACAACTGAAAACTTAAATTGAGAAGGACAAACTTTTGTTTATGAACTACATAATAAACTTTAAACAAGCAATTTGATGCAAACACCAAAAATAAACAGCTATTGCAGTCATGCCTAACCAAATATATACAACAAAGTTTGAAGGCTTGAGATGGACAAACTTACATTATTGGTGAAGCAGGCTCTATAAAGGCCTTGTCCATCTTTGATGGGGGGGCAATTCAAGAAGTTTACCAAATCTTCTTCAAAAGCATTGCCTTTATTCTACATTTTGTTAAGAGTAAATATAGATGTGATAATATACGAAAAAATGGAGAATATTTAAGATAAGATGAAGAGTGATGCTACATAACCAAGTAGCTATAAATGTAAGTGCAGCGTCTGAGGCAAAAGGTACAGCCAAGAGCAATGCCAATAAACTTCTTGATACCAACCTTATGGTAAGAGTAAATATAGATCGATGTGTAGAAAATGGAGGCAAAGGAAAATAAGCTGCGAGTGATGGTACATGAACAACTACTGTCATTATAAGTACCCGATAAAGGACATCATGTACTTACAAGAACAATGCGAGCTAAAAAACATTGGCATTGGATATATTCTACACTAATGTAACCATTCATCGATCGGATAATTTGGGCGAACAATTGATAAGCAAGCTATCATGCATCTGTTGTCACATAATGAACCAGGTATGTATGCAAGTCGTGATCTGGGACAACGGTACTAACAAGAGCAAAGCAGCGGGCATCATATTTGCGATATCATCGTTCTTGTCAAACCGAATTCTTCTTGAGCAGATTTCCTGCAAAAAGATCCGTAAGGCACATGCGGAAAAGTAGAAGTTCAAATTGTCATGTGATTTCATAGACGTACCTCATCACAGGCAAGACCAATGCATAACAAGGTTTTTCCATTCAATGTCTTCTAAATTTAGCACAGAGACTTCACGGAAATTCGTTTATAGACTTGCCATCAAAGTGTGATTTCCTCGGGTAACACCGATCTTGCTGCAATGCTTCCTTGAAAAGCACAAGCAAGCTTTGCTCGTCATGACTATCGATTGACCCTCGCCTAGTTACAACAATGTAATGTAAATCATTGATGTGTTCAATCAGTGAAAACGGAAAATAATAACCATGAATAATAGCACTTACGTAAGTTGGACGGAAGATGTGAAAATGGTGTTTGTCTTCACAATAATCTTCCCATGATGGGAATATATGCATAGTCCTAACAACATTGAAAGCATTGTCTTTTAAACTGGGAATAAATGGAATGGGGTTCCAATCTGCGAGGAGGCCGTCTCTGCAGTTGGGATAGGTCTTCGGCCGATGGACTTGTTGTACTTTTTCTTTGGGTGGGATTTTTACGTGGTACAGTTGGTGCTATGGCAAATGAAATCGGTATACCTTTTCTGGAGTCAGGTCTGTGTGGTGGGGCTAGTGGTGTGGCGATGAAGTATGGGTCAGTCTCTGGAGTCGGTCCTCGTTTTGTGTCCTTGGTTGTACAGCCAATATAAGTGGGTCTTTCGATTTCTCGGCACCACCACGTTTTCAAGGACTTTGTTGGTGCTCCTTGGTTCGAGCAATCACCCTCTTCCTTTTGATGTCGATGCACAAGAACAACATTTGAGTGGAAAACATGGTATGATGCCGGATGGAATATGTATTGATAATGGATGGGCATGGCATCTCGACATATATGATGAGTAAACTAAGCGATGGTGGTGCAACAAAGTAGAAGAAATGCAAGACAACATATGCAAGATACCATAATCAATAAAACATTGCCAAATTAGAACGGCACCTTGATGGGTGAATAGGACAGCCATCGCCTTTGACTCCTCGAGGTTAGAATAGTCATTAGGATCATATGCGAACAAGAATCAACAGTGGGAGCGTATGAGTTTCATTGCATCGAATGGCACTCAATGCCTTGGTGCCAATTTTGTAAGTCATTGCGTGTTTAGCTTCAGAGTGGACTGCTGCTAGTGCGACACAAAGCAGCTACGAGATCATAGTGTAGATATAATGGGAAAACCTTAAGCATCGAGTAAAATCAGCAAAGTGGAACTTGCTTTGGAATATATGCTAGTATTGCGATGCACGGCTAGAAAACCGGATACCAGCTCTCTTCAAGTGAAGGTGCGATGCATTAATATCGATGTAACTCTCAAAGCGACACAGCTCGCATTTCCTTGCTATTCTTATAGGATTCAAGTGGGCAGGCCACTACAAATCCTATTCCTATGTTTACAAGATCCTCTGAATCAAAGAGGCTCAAAGTGTCCATCACGATCGATCGTATATACCTCTACTTGAAATGTCCTGCTCATCTTTAGTACAAGGAACATCTTTACTACTATCATACTCCTCCGTTCCAAAATATAAGTCTTGTTAGAGTTTCCACTATGGATCACATCGAGATGTATCCAGACACATTTTAGAGTGTAGATTCACTCATTTTGCTCCATGGTGGAATCTATACAAAGACTTGTATTTAGGAACGGAGAAATATATTAAAGAAAGAACAAAAGAGGAACATGGTAAAGAAGAGCAAGCAGATTTTGGATAATAAAATGTTGGTTGCGGTGCCACACATGATGAACAAAGCGCATTAAGAATGCAACTCCAGGCTGTCTCTGACCATTTAGGCGGTTGGATGAAGATCCTCGTCTCCTAACCCTTCTTCTTCCTCGTCTCGATTCTTCCCATCTAGAGAACACTTGCAGACCATGCCCCTTTGTGTTCCTCCATACCTCCACCGCCCCAACCACCACCCGTCGAGTTTTCTTGTTAAGAGGCCCCAACCACCGAGCCCTTGATTGACCAGCGAACTCGTGACACTGAAAAATCGTGACCCAATTTTGAAATTTAGTCTCTGTGATTTAACTAGTGTGGAATATAAAGGGAAAACCATAAGCATTGGGAGTATAGTGTTGGCGTGCCATGGCGGATCTGAATGTGAAAACGGACAAAGGCAACCGCATGACAAGACAAGAAATCGAGTAAAGCGGTGGCGATCTATTTTCTTGTTGCGATAAATAAGTTGAGCAGATATGAAAAATACGCCTCAGTGCGGCGCCGTGTCGTATCTGCTGAAATTTAGCGTCTTGCGGTAGAGATGGCTTCGTGGCGTGGAAGAAGATCTAGGAGGAGTGAGCGGTGGCGGCGAGCGCAGTGGGCCGAAGCGATCGTAGGGGCGCCGGAAAGGTGGGCGGCGGCGGGGATGAAGCGAAGGGCGAGATGAAAGGATCCGGTCGAAGCGTGGATGAGAGAGTCGATCTCTTGTAATGGACAACATCAGGTATCGGCTCGGCATGGTGGAGAGGGGCGGTGGATGGGGTGGCGGACGGCCAGACGGAGGAGGTGGGGTGGAAGGGTGTTTGGCGCCGTGTCTGAATGGGAAAAGGGAGGTAGAGAGGAAGAACCATGTATTCGAGGCGCTTGTCTCAAATCGAGAAATTTACAAACTTAGCCCGTTTCAAATTTCTACTACATCAGAACATTAGTCGGTTGGGGATAGGATGGTAATCTACGCATACACGATATTGCGAAGAGTTTGTTTTAGGCGCCCACGTGTATGAATATGAATCGGGAGAGTCAATTTGACTGAGACAACTGTGTGTTTTGGCATGTATGAATCGGGTGAGGCGGTTCGTCACGTTTGGGTGAAATACAAACCTACCCTATGAAACCTATAGAAATCCAGCAGATAGGTTTTGCATGCAGGATAAGCGATAGTGATTTCCATCTCAAATTTTGGTTTGAGGCGATTCTTGGACTTTCCCGCTTCGTTCAAATTTTGCAAGTGCCGTTTTGTGCCAACTCAATTCGAATCCCGTTTGTATTCTATTTTTTGGTGGGATCCATTTTCAATTGAATTACATTCTATATACATCATTTTTATATATACTTTCAAAAGCACAACAAAATTCTGCTCCTTTATATGTATAATATGATTTACAAATAAATGATCTCGAAATCTTAAGGTTGAATTGAAAAAATTTACAAATTATGTTCTACTAAAATGTATGGATCATAATATCTACATATTAAATAACATAGATGTCGTGAATTCATATGAGTATGCATGTTTGATAGATCAATTTTGGTTCGGTATGGATTACATGTATCATCATCTCGAATTAAATATTTGAATCCTTTTTGTTCCTCCTTTCACGCCCATTCTCTGCATGCATGCTCCTTGGTAGCTATCACTCTCTTTTCTCCAGTTCACCCATGCTCACTTCATGTTTCTCCTATCCTGCAAAACATGGTCTCTCGTTCTCCCTTGAAAGTGTCACTCTCCCTATCATTATACAATTACCGGTTTTCATTATCTCTCCGTCTCTCTGCTCTGGTATCACTCGGTACCTAAGCTTTCTTTTCACGCCACACACAGTCTCCACTCGTCTTTCACTTTGTCTTTCTCTCTATGGGATTCTCTCACACACCCTATATGTCTCTACATATGACTCATACCACTAAAATTACTCTCTCTCTCTCTCTCTCTCCTGTAGACACAACATTTGTTGCGGTCTCCTTTTCGTCTCCATCCCAGACTGACATTATTCATTTGTTTACCGATCAGACAACCCCGACTACCGTCTCTCCTCTCTCTCTCACAGACACACACACACCAACTTGCTTCCCTCCCCTTCCGACTACCGTCTCTCTCTCACACACAAACTCTCGCTTTCTTACCCGACTCGTATTTCTCTCACAAACATTTATCGACTAGCTAGCCTCTAGATAGGTTTATACACCCTTTACCATGCTTCCACCATCGCATACATGTCTCTCTCCGCTCCTTGTATCTATTAGATTTTCTTCCTTTCTTGAGAACCGCCCTCTCGTCGTTGCACACACACTATCGCCTCATTTAAGCTGATACCTATCCTTTTACCTCCTTGTGTCTTTGTCACACATACCCGTCCTCCTCCTCTCCCTCTCTACACACACATGGGCTTTTGCAACAACTAGCAAGATGCCCATCGTTACCTGAAATCAAGATGCATTTGTATGAGTAGTTTATCTTGTGGGGAAAAAGATGAGCGAGGAAGGCCTTTTTGCAAATGTGGAGAGGTGTGGGTATCTTTTCAAAATTGCCATAGTTTCCTTCCTATCCGTCGGATATAGATCAGCGGCCTATATTGCAGGATGGGGCACACGATCATCACCGACAATGCTTTTTATAAGAGTAGGGATAAAAATGGAGTTGGTGATGATGGTGGGCCTGCCATCTACAATGTAAATCGCCGATTTATATCGGCGGATAGGAAAAAATATAACAATTACCGCACTCTTCACCCATTTGCGGATAAGGCCTTCCCTCGTTCATCCTTTCTCCACAAGATCTTGATGCCAGCATACGGGCATCTTGCTAGTAAGTAGAAATTAGACATATACCACTTCTCGAATCTTGAAACCAACAACATTCCTCCCTTATCTCATCAAAACCGCCAAAGGAATATATTTTGAGTGAAACATAACATATTTTTATGATATCGTATTTCAAAACTAGACTTTTTTCTATCAAATCGGTGAATATGTATTAATCTACTTTGATGGTGTGGCAGCCATTGGCACATTGCTAGTAGTTATTATAATTTTTGGACACTAGACAAGCGGTGGAGTACATATATGAAAGAAGAGGCGCCTGACGCGATTGACCTCTCTGTCTCGCACACATGAGTGTTACGTAAAGCGTGTTAACAAATAAACCCTAAAACCTAGGTGCATGATTGCTGCATTCGCGGTGCAGTGCGTGGTGGAGCACCTTTGTAGGAATAGTCAGGTGGCGTGATAATTTGATCGTAGGAGTTGATGGTGGGACCACAGTGAAGCGACTTGGGCGCGGTGGCTCGCCGATTGCCACAGTCGAGTAGCCATGTTTAAAATATCATTTTTAAGCGGGGTTAAGAGTTCCGATTTTCAATGGCGTTATAAGTAGTAAGTAGTTTTAAGCGATTGGTATGGGCGAAAATGGAATTCATAGTACTACGTACCTCCTTGGCGAATGGTTGTATGGTTTTTTGCGATGGAGGTTGTATGGGTTTATGTTGCGAGATGTTGAACCTGGTAGTTCTAGGGCAAATACTATGGTTTAGATTTAGATGCTGGTTTTCGATAATGAAAATCGGAAGAAACCCTTCTTTGATTAAAAAATACTACCTCCATTCTTGTTTACTAGTCCCCATCGTACTTTGGGTCAAAGTTTGTCCATGAATTTTACTTGTAAAATGTGAATGGAAAAGCAGATTTTGTTATACCCAAACAAAAAAGGAGGGAGTGATTGCTCTGACAGACGCGACCTCTCATAAGCCGGGCATTGAACCGGTGCGCCGACCAAGAGGCACTTTTCGCTGAGGCTCGGTGAAACCGCCTCCTCGCCGCGTGCAACCAACAAGACTGCCCGTCTGCCTTCATTGAATCCAGCGTGTGCGGCAACCGTCCTTCCGTGAGCAGAGCATTTAGAACACAAAAATGACTAAAATATAATTAATTTCGCATGGTCTTGACTTGTTGTGCTGCTTGTAGCAGGAACTAGTAGAGGATTTTCTTTATTTATAACTCTCCTCACATTTTTTGGCTTTGAAGTGAATCATGGTTGTGGACATTATGTATGAATGTGCGAATATCACATGAACATGAGTTTGATGTGGAAGTTGAACTTGGAATGTCAGAAACTGTGAACTATACCATGTCAATGCTTCCGTACATTATTGTTTGGAAAGTAATTGCTTGTATTACATGACCCAAAAAAAACATTTGTTACATCGGTAGATGCGGACATCACAACTTGAGCATCTGGTGGATAAACATTTGAACCTAGCTATTATGAAGGAAATTTTGTATTGACAACAATTTTAGATAGGAGGGCCTTCATATACTCTTGCCTCTGCTAGCTTATTTCAACTTTTCCATCTCTTCTTTTGGCTTGGGTGAAGAGAGCATATGATTGCTCTTTAAAGCTTCTTGAGAACTCATCTACATTCTCAAGGGCTGCTGCACGCTTTCTTTCAGCCTTTACTAATTCTGCGAGGAACCGCGAATATTGACGACTCCACCTGGCTTGTGTGTAATCCAGCATCATGGGAATTTGCACCTTGTGTCTAATCCAGCATCATTAGGAACTGGCACCTTGTGTGTAATCCGACCTCATTTTGGAAACATGATCTCAAGGTTGACCATACTTCCCTCCTCATGAGACTGCATCCTGACATAAAGTTACTTCTTTTTTAGATCAATACTCAGAGCAGCCTAGATCCATTTAGTAGAAACCGGATAAACAGAACTCCGGAAGTGAATTCAAAGGAAAAAATATAAAACATACTACAAGGTGAGAACACCCACTTCCCTACATCAAGTTAAAAAGCGAAAGCATTAGGAATGATTAAGACTCTTCTTATTACACATCGAAGAACACCACGCTTAGAGAAACTGAAACTTCAACATATACACATGAAGAACACGAGAGCTACACGAAAAGTAATTGAAAGGGTGTTACTTACCAAAGCTTCGTTTATACAGTTCGGTGCAGGCTCCTCTTTAACACCACGCTCCTTGATGATGTCCCGAATATCCCATGTTTGGTCTTCATTGCTCCTCTGCATGTTCGCTTTTCGTGGTTTAAAATCTCAACATAGCGAAAAAATATACTACTAGTAATACTCGCGCATCTTGTATTGAAGCGACATTAAAGCACTAGTCTGCCATGTTAGAGCATCTCCAACAGAATGCATAATCTTGTGGCGCTAAAAGCATTCTAGGTCTTGAGATGAAGTAGATACTAGAGAGTAGAGAGGATGGTTCTCAGCATAGAGATATAAAAAAGATAATTCAACTACTCCTCGTCGTCCGACTCCTCCTCGGTGATGTCCTCCTCCAAGCCCCGATCTGGCCATGGGCGTGAAAGATACCGATCATCGTCCAGATTCGAGCGGCAGCTGCTCCTAGCCTCATGTTGAATTGAGGCGTCTGCTTTGCCGCTACGCTTGTCCTCGCGATAAATGGCTCGCTCCACCACTCCTCTTATCCTCTCACTCCTCCTGCGCGTAGAACTTCGCGCTCGTTGATGATATCCCTGCGCGAAGTGTTGGCGCCACAGCGCCATGGCTTCCTCATCCATCTCGGCGATGCGAGGAAAGTGCTCCATACTCCGGTTGTCGCGATCTCGTCGGTGCTAATGCAGCGGCATTTGGCGAGCTCCGCATGCGCTCCCGCGTCGGCTTACGTTGGGAAGTTCAATGTTCTATGAGGCGGGTGCCACGCGCGTCATGCGCGCGGCGACCTCGTTGGCGGTGTCGAAATTTCCGAGGCGAAGCGCATCCGTGGAACGGATCTCGGCGGAAAGCGCGGAGAAGCGTGCGACCTATGGTATCCCAAGTTTCAGCGGCGAGAAAAAAGCGGGGAGAAGCGGTGGCGAGCCGAAGCAGGAAGGCGGTGGCAAAACCGCAGCGGTGGGGCGTTGGATTTTATAAGGCCGACGCGCGTGCCAAAACTAACGCCCGGCTTTTTCCCGCGCTGATCCTTTCACGCTCTGC
>JAHIAM010014183.1:0-16344 GCA_021605205.1 Aegilops longissima
GTTCACTTCCGGACTCGAAAGAGACCATCACGGTTACACTGGTTGATGTGTATTTTATTTGAGGTCAACTTTGGGTTTTCTCCGGACATTAAAAATTCCCATCGCCTCATAACAGAGCGGCTTTGAAAGATATTACCTGCAGGGGTGTCCCAACAGCCCATTATAAGCTCTCACGGTCAACAAAGGATATTCCTTCTACGGGAAGACCCGATCAATCTCGGAATCCCGGACTACAAGACATTTCGACAGCAATAAAAAGACCAGCAAAGCCACCCTATTGTGCCGACAAATCCCGATAGGAGCTGCACATATCTCGTTCTCGAGGCACACCGGATAAGCTAAGCGTCACGAGGAACGCGTAATCCAAGTTGCCAAGGAATGGTCCCTACGGTGCTCTAGTTTGGACCAACGCTTCGAAGGTGACGGCGGGGTTTAAAATAAGATGACCCTCGGGCTCGAAAACCAGGGAAAAAGGCATAGGTGGCAATGGTAACACCAAAGTTGGGCCTTTGTGGACGAGTCTTATTCAAAGCGAACTGTCAAGGGGTCCCATAAATCACCCAACCGTGTAAGGAGCGAAATCAAGGAACATAACACCGTATGGCGGAAACTAGGGTGGCAAGAGTGGAACAAAACACAGCATAAGGCCGAGCCTTCCACCCTTTACCAAGTATATAGATGCATTAATTATAGCAGATATATATATTGTGATATCCCCAACAAGTAAACATGTTCCAAAAGAACAACATCTCCATGTTCAACAAGGAACAAACTTCACTTCACATGCAACTAGCAGCTATAAGAGGGCTGAGCAAGCGGTAACATAGCCAATCAAGGTTTGCTAGGAAAAGGATGGTTAGGGCTGACATGGCAATATGGGTGGCATGATATAGCAAGTGGTAGGCATCAGCATAGGCATAGCAAAGAGCGAGCAACTAGCATAGCAAAGATAGAAGTGATTTCGAGGGTATGGTCATCTTCGCAATGTTCTCGAGAGTTGTCGAAAGCTTGATCCTCGTAAGCGTTCTCAACAGGTTCCTCGTTCACGTACTCGTCTACGGCTCTACCCAAAGCAACAACACAAACAAAGGAACCACAATAAATCACGGTGCAATGCACAATCAACATGATGCAAAACATGACATGGTATGCGGATGTGATATGCAATGCGTATGTGCGCTCGGAAGGTAAATGATGAACCAGGCATCAACTTGGCAAACCAAGTATGCCACTAGAAAGATGAGATGATTTGGTTGAAATCGATATAAAGATCACGGAATCGGATGCACGGTTTGGAAATGACAAGCAAAACAAGAATGGCACAAATCGCCATTAACGACATGATGCCACTTAGCAAGCAATAATAAATTAAGCTACTGCACCCAAAGCGTACCAACAAAGTATATGGCAGTGCTCTACACAAGATGCTCGACAAAAGATGAGCACTGAGCACTGATCATAACAGTTCAAACAAGCATGGCAAAAGTGCACAAAATATCGAGTGGACATGGCAAAAACAGCATCAGGTTGCAATGTTCAGAGCAACAAAACTACATGCTACAGGAACTTAAAATAGCAAAACATGGCATGGCATGAATATACTCAAAGCATAGAACAAAAGTCCCTTACTGACCATAAGCCAAAAAGGATCAGAAAATATAGTAACATCCATGTTAATATCGAAAGTTTCGTTAACAGATTCAGCAACATGACATGTCAAAAACTGATAACAAGTAGGCATGTTTACAAGCTCAATGCACTCACTACAGAGCCTTATATGATAAATTAAGCATACATACATCTAGAAGACATGGAATAGAAGACATACATGGCAAGAACAATAACATAGCATACATAGATCAACCACAACAAGCTTGGCAAAATTGAATAACATGTAAACAATCTGCCAGGAAACATTTGATAGCAAAAGTAGAGCTCGATTGACTCAAGCTATGGCATTCCATAATTGCAAACAAGGGCATAGATGGATAGAGCAAGACATGTTTAACAAAACATCCTTACTGAAGTATCTCAAAATATGTATGGATCTCTCGGTAGTATCAAGTTAACATGGCATCAAAATATCAGCTAAACAGGGCTGAAATCAGCAACATCAGGACACCTACTTTGCATGCTTGTGCTAGTCAACACGTAGATCACAAAATACATGGCATACACCCTGGAAAGATGGCATGGCATATTACAAAACACATGTAGGACTCAAATTCATAGGGTGCACACATTAATCATGGCAAAAATAACAAAAGTGCAAGTTCTGTTAAGAAACAGAAACTAACATCACATAGCCCTCTTCTAACAGCATTTCGGGCATCAAGATGAGCTCAAATGAAAATGATGCAATGAGATGAAATGATCTACTCTTGAGGCGAACATTTTGACATATTATCTACAAAAAATGGAGCTCATGTGAGATATAGCATGAAAATGACACAAAATATCAATGATATAAAAGACTTAGTAGAAAAAAGAGGGGAGAGGTCAACAGGCGGCTTGGTTCCCGATCGGATCTGGCAACTGGATCGGATCGGCGGCAATGGCAGTGGGGCAGGCGTGGAGCGAGAAAGTGAGAGCCCGATGGAGTGGCAGCCTGAGCTCCAGTGGAGGCCAGCGCCAGGCTCAGTGGAAGGCCAGCAGCAGGCCAGCGAAACCGGCAGTGCGAAGCCAGCCAGGCAGCCCGAGGCAGTGGAAGCCGGCCAGGCCAATAGCCGGCCATGTGAGGCCATGGTGGCCGGAGCCTTGGCCTGTAGTGGCCAGGCAGGCTTTGAGACCCCGTCTGGCCATGTGCGAGCTGTGGCAGACCACGTGTATAGCCCTTCTGGTTAAGCGGCCAGCGATTTCGTCCGTGGCAGACCGTCCGGTGGCCCAGAGGATGAATTAAATCTAGGTTAGGGGAAGAAGACCGGTTTGGGCCAGGAGATGTTTAAATAGGCATAGAGGGAGCTAGGAGAGTCCAAATGAGGTGTAGTTTTACCCACGATCGTGATCGAGCGACGGAGAGCATGGAAGTGACTTAGATGGGTTATTGGGCTGTTTTGAAGGGTGTTGGGCTGCAACAAAAAGAGGCCTGCGAGTCACGATTAACCGTTGGAGTACCAAGCGATCCAAATGACCGAAACTTGACCGTGGTCTGGGTGGTATACCAAGGCCACTAGACAAACCTCGGTCCATTAGAAGGTTTAGTACCCTTTGCGGAAAAAGCGTAAAGGGCGCGGGGAGATAGGAGTGTCGGATTGCAAAGCGGACGGAAAAATGCTCGGAATCATGAGCGAACACGTATGCAAATGCGATGCACATGATGACATGATATAAAATGCATGACATGGACAAAATGCAAAAAGAAAAAACCCAACCACGGAGGGAATATCATATCACAATGCGAAAATGGCAAGAGTTGGAGTTACAAATATGGAAAGTTACTTCGGGGTGTTACAACACACCACTACAAGAGATCTCGTCCAGATCTAGGACTGAAAGAACTCCGGATATTCGGAGCGGAGGTGATCCTCGCTCCCGGTAGCTTCTCGGTGAATGGTGTGACCACTTCACTTTCAGGAATTTGATTGACTTGCGAGTCTTGCGCCGGTTTCTTCAAGAATAGCAGGGTGCTCATGATAAGAGATCTTCTTGAAGGTCAATCTCTTGAAGTTGATAGTGCGTTCAGAGTCTTGAAGCACTTGAAGCTGTGACACGTGAAACACATCGTGCGCGTTTGCAAAGTTGGATGGAAGCTCAAGTTGATGGCGAGATCGCCTCTTTGCCAATGATCTTGAAAGGACCCACGTATCTGGGGCAAGCTTCCCTTTGATACGAGCGGCAGAGTGCCTTTCATTGGAGAGACGAGGTAGACATGGTCTCCGATTCAAAAGCCACATCACGGTGCTTATCATCATAATAGCTCTTGGCGCGATTACGCGGCTTTGAGATTCTCACGAATGACTTTGCACATTTCTTACGCCGTGATCAAGTCATTGCCAAGAAGTTGGCGTTCACTGTCTCGAGACCAATTGAGAGATACGGCACTTTACGCCATAGAGAATTTCGAATGGGGCCTTGCCGAACTAAAAAGAGCTGTTGTTGTAGGAGAACTCGGCATATGGAAGACAATCTTCCACTTCATACCGAAGAAATGACACAAGCCACGAGCATATCTTCAAGGATTTGATTAACTCGCTCGACTTGGCCACTTGTTTGAGGATGGAAAGCTGTCTTGAAGCGAATGTTGGTGCCCATGGCCTTCGAAAAGAATCCCAAAACTTGGAGGTAAAGATGCTGCCACGGTGCAGAAGAGATCACTTGTGGAATGCCGTGTAAGGAGACAATCACGAGGTGTATAGCTCGCCAACCGAGCTGCTGTGATAGATTCTTTGATAGGAAGAAAATGAGCCACTTTAGTAAGCTTGTCAATGACAGAAGATAGCATCATTTCCACGCTTGGACTTAGGAAAGCCAGATCCGAAGTCCATCTCGATATGATCAAACTTCCATTCGGGAATAGCAAGAGGTTGAGGAGACCAGCTGGTCTTTGGTGTTCCCTTTCACTCTTCTGCGAGACATCACATTCATTCACGAATTGAGCAATTTCGCTTCATTCGAGTCCACCAATATGATGCTTGAGGTCATGGTACATCTTCGTACTTCCGGGATGAATGGATAGAAGCGAATTGTGAGCCTCGTTCATAATGACTTTTCTCAGATCACCCTTAGGAACCACAATCCGGTCCTCAAAGAAAAGAGGTCTTTGTCATCAATGTGGAAGCACTTGTACTTGGAAATGCCCTTGTCGATACCACGTTTCACCTTTTCACCATGGCATCCAGTTGAGCCTCACGAATCTGATCTTCCAAAGTAGGAGAGACTATGAGGTTGGCAAGCCTTGAGGAACAACTTGAAGATTCAGCTTGGAAGCTTCCACAGAGATCCGGTTGGAAGGGCTTGAGGATTAGGCATTGCGATAAGCCTTCCTGCAAAGCATCTGCAATGACATTGGCTTTGCGGAGTATATTCAATACTTGGGTTGTACTCTTGAATCATTTCGACCCATCGAGTGCACTGAGGTTGAGGTTGGGTTGAGTGAAGATGTACTTGAGACTCTTGTGATGGTGAAAATGTCCACTTTCCTTCCCAACAAGAGATGTCTCCACGTTATCAATGCATGGACAACTGCCGTAACTCAAGATCGTGAGTGGGGTAGTTCTTCTCGTTGGGCTTCAAGGCGAGAGTATAAGCCACAACTCTCTTCTCTTGCATTAACACAGCACGAGACCTTGAAGAAGCATCACGAAAACTTCAAATGGCTTGGATTCATCGGGAGGAGTCAAGGCAGGGGCGTGACGAGTTTCTCTTTGAGGGTATTGAAAGCAACATCACTCAGGAGACCGGACATACTTCACATGCTACGGAGGAGGTTGGAAAGAGGCTTTGCAATCTTGGAGAAGTTCTCAACGAATCTTGACAATAGCTTGCAAGACCAAGAAAACTCTGGAGCTGCTTGACATACGAGGAGGTTCCCAATTCACAATTGCGGACACCTTCTCGGGATTAACAACTATGCCCTTGGCGGAGATGATATGACCAAGATAAAGCACTTCATCAAGAAAATTCACATTTGGAGAACTTAGCATAGAATTGATACTCTCGAGCTTGTCTAGCACCAATCGCAAATGTTTGGCATGATCATTCTTGGAGAGACCAAAATATCATCAAGATAGACCAAGGCGAATTCATTGGTGTAGGGGTTGAATATGAAGTTCATCATCAGAGAATGTTGGAGGAGCATTGACAAGGCGAAAGACATGACGGTATATTCATAAGAACCAAAGCTTTACGAATCTTGTCTTGGGAATATCTTGTTCACGAATGCGAATCTGATGATAACCCATCGAAGGTCAAGCTTGGAGAACACTTTAGCACCTTTGAGTTCTCGAAAAGCTCATTGATGTTGGGAAGTGGATACTTGTTCTTGATTGTCTTCTTATTCAATGGGCGGTGTCGGCGCAAAGTCGGTCCGTGCCATCCTTCTTCAGACAAAAAGAACACCCAACCAAGGAGATGAACTGATGCGATCAAACCCGAGCGCTCTTGTTCATCGAGCTGCTTCTTCAATTCCTTCAGCTCATCGGTCCAAGCTTGTATGGGCGCTTGCAAAGCAGGTTCCTTTGCCGGGCTCAAGATCGATACTTAATTCAAGCGGCGATGAGGAGGCATACGGAAGCTCTTCGGAAAGACATCTTGGTACTCACAAGCATTTGGAATCGAGAGATAGCATTCAGTTCGCCCTTCTCATTGAGAGAAAACAACCGAATGGTTTCATCACGGCGGCATAGATGATCACATCATTAGAAGAGTGAGTGAATTCCTGGCAGCACAATAATCAAGCTGAGCTTTGTCTTGATAAAGCCACCATTCGAGAATAAGATCAATATCCGAGTCACCAGGACAAATGGTTTAGCAATCTATAATCGCCCATCTTGATAGAAACATCGGAATCCTTGTGGTAGCCCTCATAGAAGGTGGAGAAACAACTCCCAAGGGTTTTCCAACATTTCGAAATGAAATCATGCTTTGCAACAAATGATCTAGACATGAAACAATGCGATGCACGGTATCAAATAAAACTTTGGCAGAATATCATTGCGGAAGATTACCCATGATCACATCGGAAGAATCCTCCCTTGAGCTGCATTCATCATATCACCTTTGAGACTTGGGATTATGCTTGAGGTTCCCAATTCAGGGGAGGGACCTTCTAGGATTATGACGATGCCCTTGGCGGAGATGATATGACAGATAAACCTTCATCAAGCCAAAATTCACATTTGGAGAACTTGGCATAGAATTGATACTCTCTGAGCTTGTCTAGCACCAATACATAGATGTTTGGCATGATCCTTCTTATTCTTGGAGAAGACCAAAATATCATCAAGATAGACCAAGGCGAATTCATTGGTGTAGGGGTTGAATATGAAGTTCATCATCAAGAGAGTATTTGGAGGAGCATTGACAAGGCGAAAGACATGACGGTATATTCATCAGAACAAAGCATTACAGATCTTTGTCTTGGGAATATCTGTTCCGAATCACGAATCTGATGATAACCTTGTCTGAAGGTCAAGCTTGGAGAACACTTTGCACCTGAGTTGCTCGAAAAGCTCATTGATGTTGGGAAGTGGATACTTCTTCTTGATTGTCTTCTTATTCAATGGAATGTGTCGGCCTTAAAGTCGGTCCGTGCCATCCTTCTACGGACAAAAGAACACCACAACCCCAAGGAGATGAACCGATGCGATCAAACCCGAGCGCTCTTGTTCATCGAGCTGCTTCTTCAATTCCTTCAGCTCATTGGTCCAAGCTTGTATGGGCGGCTTGCAAGCAAGGTTCCTTTGCGGGCTCAAGATCGATACTTGAATTCAAGCGGCGATGAGGAGGCATGCAAGAGCTCTTAGGGAAGACATCTTGGTACTCACAAGCGGCCCGGAATCGAGAGATAGCATTGGTTAGCCCTTCTCATTGAGAGAAAACAACGAGAATGGTTTCATCACGAAATGCATAGATGATCACATCATTAGAAGAGTGAGTCGATTGAATTTCCACAGCAGCACAATCAAGGTGAGCTTTGTCTTTGATAAAAGCCGATCCATTGAGAATAAGATCAATATCCAAGTCACCAAGGACAAATGGTTTGGCAGAAATCTATAATAGCCCATCTTGATAGAAACATCAAGAATCCTTGTGGTAGCCCTCATAGAAGGCGGAGAAACAACTCCCAGGGTTTTCAACATTTCGAAATGAAATCATGCTTTGCAACAAATGATCTAGACATGAAACAATCTCGATGCAGGTATCAAATAAAACTTTGGCGGGAATATCATTAAGCGGAAGATTACCCATGATCACATCGGAAGAATCCTGCTTGAGCTGCATTCATCATATTCACCTTTGCAGGACTTGGGATTATGCTTGAGGTTCCCAATTCCTGATGCGGACACCTTCTAAAGGATTAACAATGATGCCCTTGGCGGAGATGATATGACCAAGATAAACACTTCATCAATAAAATTCACATTTGGAGAACTTACATAGAATTGATACTCTACGAGCTTGTCTAGCACCAATCGCAAATGTTTGGCATGATCCTTCTTATTCTTGGAAAGACCAAATATCATCAAGATAGACCAAGAGCAGATTCATTGGTGTAGGGGTTGAATATGAAGTTCATCATCAGAGAGAATGTTGGAGGAGCATTGACAGGGCGAAAGACATGACAGTATATTCATAAGAACCAAAGCTTGTTAGAATCTTGTCTTGGGAATATCTTGTTCACGAATCACGAATCTGATGATAACCCATCTGAAGGTCAAGCTTGGAAGACACTTTAGCACCTTTGAGTTGCTCGAAAAGCTCATTGATGTTGGGAAGTGGATACTTCTTCTTGATTGTCTTCTTATTCAGGCCGATGTCGGCATAAAATTGGTCGTGCCATCCTTCTTAGACAAAAGAACACCACAACCCCAGGAGATGAACCGGTGCGATCAAACCGGACGCTCTTGTTCATCGAGCTGCTTCTCAATTCCTTGACTCATCGGTCCAAGCTTGTATGGGCCGCTTGCTTGGAGTTCAGCACTTGGAGCTCAAGATCGATCGCGAATTCAAGCGGCGATGAGGAGCATGCGGAAGCTCTTGGAAAGACATCTTGGTACTCTGGCTTGTTTGAATCGAGAGAGATAGCATTCAGTTCGCCCTTCTCATTGAGGAAAACAACCGAATGGTTTCATCACGAAGCGGCATAGATGATCACATCATTAGAAGGTAGATCAATGAATTTCCCACTGGCAGCACAATCAAGCTGAGCTTTGTCTTGATAAAGCCGATCCATTAGAGAATAAGATCAATATCAAAGTCACCAGGACAAATGGTTGGCAATCTATAGTAGCCCATCTTGATAGAAACATCCAAGGAATCCTTGTGGTAGCCCTCATAGAAAGTGGAGAAACAACTCAAAGGGTTTTCCAACATTTCGAAATGAAATCATGCTTTGCAACAAATGATCTAGACATGAAACAATGCGATGCAATTATCAAATAAAACTTTGGGGAATATCATTAAGCGGAAGATTACCATGATCACATCGGAAAAATCCTCTGTGAGCTGCATTCATCATATTCACCTTTGGAGACTTGGGATTATGCTTGAGGTTCCCAATTCACAATGCGGACACCTTCTAAAGGATTAACGGCGATGCCCTTAGCGGAGATGATATGCCAAGATAAAGCACTTCATCAAGCCAAATTCACATTTGGAGAACTTAGCATAGAATTGATACTCTCGAGCTTGTCTAGCACCAATCGCAAATGTTGGCATGATCCTTCTTATTCTTGGAAGAAGACCAAAATATCATCAAGATAGACCAAAGGCAGATTCATTGGTGTAGGGGTTGAATATGAAGTTCATCATCAAGAGAATGTTGGAGGAGCATTGACAAGGCGAAGACATGGCGAGTATATTCATAAGAACCAAAGCATTACGAATCTTGTCTTAGGAATATCTTGTTCACGAATCTTGAATCGATGATAACCCATCGAAGGTCAAGCTTGGAGAACACTTTAGCACCTTTGATTCTCGAAAAGCTCATTGATGTTGGAAGTGGATACTTCTTGATTGTCTTCTTATTCAATGGGCGGTAATCGGCAAAAAGTCGGTCCGTGCCATCCTTCTACGGACAAAAAGAACACCACAACCCCAGGAGATGAACTCGATGCGATCAAACCGGGCGCTCTTGTTCATCAGCTGCTTCTTCAATTCCTTGACTCATCGGGTCCAAAAGCATGGGCGCTTGCAAAGCAGGTTCTTGCCGGGCTCAAGATCGAAATATGAATTCAAGCTGGCGATGAGGAGGCATACACGGAAGCTCTTGGAAAGACATCTGGTACTCACAAGCATTTGGAATCGAGAGATAGCATTGATTCGCCTTCATTGAGAAAACAACCGAATGGTTTCATCAGCGGCATAGATGATCACATCATTAGAAGAGTGATCGATTGAATTTCACAGCAGCACAATCAAGTTGAGCTTTGTCTTTGATAAAGCGATCCATTAGAATAAGATCAATATCAAAGTCACCAAGGACAAATGGTTGGCAATCTATAGTAAGCCCATCTTGATAAAACATCAAGGAATCCTTGTGGTAGCCCTCATAGAAAGCTGGAGAAACAACTCCCAAAGGTTTTCCAACATTTCGAAATGAAATCATGCTTTGCAACAAATGATCTAGACATGAAACAATCGATGCACGGTATCAAATAAAACTTTGGCAGGAATATCATTAAGCTGGAAGATTACCCATGATCACATCGAGAAGAATCCTCTGCAGAGCTGCATTCATCATATTCACCTTTGCGGACTTGGGATTATGCTAGGTTCCCAATTCACAACTACGGACACACCTTCTCGGGATTAACTGGCATGCCCTTGGCGGAGATGATATGACCAAGATAAAACACTTCATCAAGCCAAAATTCACATTTGGAGAACTTACATAAATTGATACTCTCACAGCTTGTCTAACAATGCAAATGTTTGGCATGATCCTTCTTATTCTTGGAAGACCAAAATATCATCAAGATAGACCAAAGACGAATTCATTGGTGTAGGGTTGAATATGAAGTTCATCATCGAGAATGTTGGAGGCATTGACAAGGCGAAAGACATGAGCGTTATTCATAAGAACCAAAGCTTGATGCGAATCTTCTGTCTTGAGATATCTTGTTCACGAATCGAATCAGTGATATATACGAAGGTCAAGCTTGGAGAACACTTTAGCACCTTTGAGTTGCTCGAAAGCTCATTGATGTTGGGAAGTGGATACTTCTTCTTGATTGTCTTCTTATTCAATGATGTCGGCCTTAAAAAGTCGGTCAGTGCCATCCTTCTTACAGACAAAAAGAACACCACACCCCAAGGAGATGAACTGAAGTGCAGAGTCAAGAGCCAGACAGCTGCTTCTTCAATTCCTTCAGCTCATCAGGTCCAAGCTTGTAGGGAACACCAGCAGAGTTCCTTTGCCAGGGCTCAAGATGAAATGGAATTCAAGCTGGCCGATGAGAGCATGCAAGGAAGCTCTTCGGAAGACATCTTGGTACTCACAAGCATTTGAATCCGAGAGATAGCATTCAGTTAAGCCTTCTCATTGAGAAAACAACGAATGGTTTCATCACGAAGCGGCATAGATGATCACATCATTGAAAAGAGTGAGTCGATTGAATTTCCACAGCAGCACAATCAAGCTGAGCTTTGTCTTGATAAAGCCAGTCCATTGAGAATAAGATCAATATCCAGTCACCAAGGACAAATGGTTTGGCAATCTATAATCGCCCATCTTGATAAAACATCCAGGAATCCTTGTGGTAGCCCTCATAGAAGAGGCTGGAGAAACAACTCCCAAGGTTTTCCAACATTTCGAAATGAAATCATGCTTTGCAACAAATGATCTAGACATGAAACAATGCGATGCACGGTATCAAATAAAACTTTGGCAGAATATCATTAAGCTGGAAGATTACCCATGATCACATCAATCCTCTGCTTGAGCTGCATTCATCATATCACCTTTGAGACTTGGGATTATGCTTGAGGTTCCCAATTCACAATTCGGACACCTTCGGGATTAACAGCGATGCCCTTGGCGGAGATGATATGACCAAGATAAAGCACTTCATCAAGCCAAAATTCACATTTGGAGAACTCATAGAATTGATACTCTGAGGCTTGTCTAGCACCAATCGCAAATGTTTGGCATGATCCTTCTTATTCTTGGAAGACCAAAATATCATCAAGATAGACCAAGAGCAGATTCATTGGTGTAGAGGTTGAATATGAAGTTCATCATCAGGAGAATGTTGGAGGAGCATTGACAAGGCGAAAGACATGGTATATTCATAAGAACCAAAGCATTGCGAATCTTTGTCTTGGGAATATCTTGTTCACGAATCTGAATCATGATATGTCGAAGGTCAAGCTTGGAGAACACTTTAGCACCTTTGAGTTGCTCGAAAAGCTCATTGATGTTGGGAAGTGGATACTTCTTCTTGATTGTCTTCTTATTCAATGAATGATAATCGGCCGAAATTGGTCCGTGCCATCCTTCTTCTGGACAAAAAGAACACCACAACCCCAAGAGATGAACTTCGATGCAGTCAACAGTGGCTCTTGTTCATCGACTGCTTCAATTCCTTCAGCTCATGGTCAAGCTTGTATGGGCGCTTGCCAGCAGGTTCCTGCCGGGCTCAAGATCGATAGCGAATTCAAATGGCGATGAGGAGAGCATACGGAAGCTCTTGGAAAGACATCTTGGTACTCACAAGCATTTGAATCAGAGATAGCATGATTCGCCTTCTCATTGAGAAAACAACCGAATGGTTTCATCACAGCGGCATAGATGATCACATCATTAGAAGAGTGAGTCAATTGAATTTCCACAGCAGCATCAAAATGAGCTTTGTCTTTGTAAGCGATCCATTAGGAATAAGATCAATATCAAGTCACCAAGGACAAATGGTTTGGCAATCTATAGTCGCCCATCTTGATAAAACATCGGAATCCTTGTGGTAGCCCTCATAGAAGAGGGAGGAAACAACTCAAAGGGTTTTTCCAACATTTCCTAAATGAAATCATGCTTTGCAACAAATGATCTAGACATGAAACAATCGATGCACGGTATCAAATAAAACTTTGGCAGAATATCATTATTTGGAAGATTACCCATGATCACATCGGAAGAATCCTGCTGCTTGAGCTGCATTCATCATATTCACCTTTGAGACTTGGGATTATGCTGGAGTTCCCAATTCACATGCGGACACCTTCTGGGATTAATGGCGATGCCCTTGGCGGAGATGATATGACCAAGATAAGCACTTCATCAAGCCAAAATTCACATTTGGAGAACTTAATAGAATTGATACTCTCACGAGCTTGTCTAGCACAATATGCAAATGTTTGGCATGATCCTTCTTATTCTTGGAAGACCAAAATATCATCAAGATAGACCAAGGAATTCATTGGTGTAGGGTTGAATATGAAGTTCATCATCAGAGAATGTTGGAGGAGCATTGACAAGGCGAAAGACATGACAGTATATTCATAAGAACCAAAGCTTATTACGAATCTGTCTTGGGAATATCTTGTTCACGAATACGAATCGATGATAACTCTGAAGGTCAAGCTTGGAGAACACTTTAGCACCTTTGAGTTGCTCGAAAAGCTCATTGATGTTGGGAAGTGGATACTTCTTCTTGATTGTCTTCTTATTCAATGGGCGGTAATCGGCATAAAGTCGGTGGTGCCATCCTTCTTACAGGACAAAAGAACACACAACCCCAGGAGATGAACTCAAGTGCGATCAAACCCGACGCTCTTGTTCATCGACTGCTTCTTCAATTCCTTCAGCTCATCAGGTCCAGCTTGTATGGGCCAGCACCGGAGTTCCTTGCCGGGCTCAAGATCGATACTTGAATTCAATGGCGATGAGGAGGCATGCGGAAGCTCTTACGGAAAGACATCTTGGTACTCACAAGCTTGTTGGAATCGAGATAGCATTCAGATTCGCCCTTCTCATTGAGAAAACAACCGAATGGTTTCATCCAATGGCATAGATGATCACATCATTAGAAGAGTGAGTCAATTGAATTTCACAGCGCACAATCAAGCTGAGCTTTATCTGATAAAGCCGTCCATTAGAGAATAAGATCAATATCCGAGTCACCAAGGACAAATGGTTTAGCAATCTATAATCGCCCCTTGATAGAAACATCGGAATCCTTGTGGTAGCCCTCATAGAGAAATTTGGAGAAACAACTCAAGGGTTTTCCAACATTTCGAAATGAAATCATGCTTTGCAACAAATGATCTAGACATGAAACAATCACGATGCACGGTATCAAATAAAACTTTGGCGGGAATATCATTAACTAGAAGATTACCCATGATCACATCGGAAGAATCCTCTTAGGGCCATTCATCATATTCACCTTTGCGGACTTGGGATTATGCTTGGGTTCCCAATTCACAATTGCGGACACCTTCTCGGGATTAACACCGATGCCCTTGGCGGAGATGTATGACAAGATAAAGCACTTCATCAAGCCAAAATTCACATTTGGAGAACTTCGCATAAATTGATACTCTCACAGCTTGTCTAGCACAATCGCAAATGTTTGGCATGATCCTTCTTATTCTTGGAAGACAAAATATCATCAAGATAGACCAGAGCGAATTCATTGGTGTAGGGGTTGAATATGAAGTTCATCATCAGAGAAATGTTGGAGGAGCATTGACAAGGCGAAAAGACATGTGATATATTCATAGAACCAAAGCTTGTTAAGATCTTTGTCTTGGGAATATCTTGTTCCGCGAATCTGAATCAGTATGATTATCCGAAGGTCAAGCTTGGAGAACACTTTAGCACCTTTGAGTTGCTCGAAAGCTCATTGATGTTGGAAGTGGATACTTCTTCTTGATTCTTCTTATTCAATGGGCGGTGTCGGCGCAAAATCGGTCGTGCCATCAGACAAAAAAGAACACCACAACCCCAGGAGATGAACTCAATGCGATCAAACCGGGCGCTCTTGTTCATCAGGCTGCTTCTTCAATTCCTTCACTCATCGAGGTCCAAGCGTATGGGCGCTTGCAAGCAGGTTCCTTTGCCGAGCTCAAATCGATAGCAATTCAAGCGGCGATGAGGAGGCATACCGAGCTCTTGGAAAGACATCTTGGTACTCTGGCAATGCGGAATCTGAGAGATAGCATTCAGTTAGCCCTTCTCATTGAAGACAACGAATGGTTTCATCACGGCGGCATAGATGATCACATCATTAGAAGAGTGAGTCAATTGAATTTCACGGCAGCACAATCAAGGTGAGCTTTGTCTTGATAAAACCGATCCATTCGAGAATAAGATCAATATCAAGAGTCACCAGGACAAATGGTTTGTGAAATCTATAGTCGCCCATCTTGATAGAAACATCAGGAATCCTTGTGGTAGCCCTCATAGAAGAAGCTGGAGAAACAACTCCCAGGTTTTTCCAACATTTCGAAATGAAATCATGCTTTGCAACAAATGATCTAGACATGAAACAATCGATGCAGGTATCAAATAAAACTTTGGGGAATATCATTAACTAGAAGATTACCCATGATCACATCGGAAGAATCCTCTGCTTGAGCTGCATTCATCATATTCACCTTTGCAGACTTGGGATTATGCTTGAGGTTCCCAATTCACAATTCGGACACCTTCTCGGGATTCAGCGATGCCTTGGCGGAGATGATATGACCAAGATAAAGCACTTCATCAAGCCAAAATTCACATTTGGAGAACTTAGCATAAATTGATACTCTCGAGCTTGTCTAGCACCAATCGCAAATGTTTGGCATGATCCTTCTTATTCTTGGAAGACCAAAATATCATCAAGATAGACCAAGGCAATTCATTGGTGTAGGGGTTGAATATGAAGTTCATCATCCGAGAGAATGTTGGAGGAGCATTGACAAGGCGAAAGACATGACATATATTCATAAGAACCAAAGCTTTCGAATCTGTCTTGGGAATATCTTGTTCACGAATCTGAATCGATGATAACCCATCGAAGGTCAAGCTTGGAGAACACTTTAGCACCTTTGAGTTGCTCGAAAAGCTCATTGATGTTGGGAAGTGGATACTTCTTCTTGATTGTCTTCTTATTCAATGGGCTAATTCGGCGCAAATCGGTCCGTGCCATCCTTCTTCGGACAAAAGAACACCACAACCCCAAGGAGATGAACTTCGATGCGATCAAACCCAGGCGCTCTTGTTCATCGAGCTGCTTCTTCAATTCCTTCAGCTCATCGGTCCAAGCTTGTATGGGCGCTTGCAAGCGGGTTCCTGCCGGGCTCAAGATCGATAACGAATTCAAGCGGCGATGAGGAGGCATACGGAAGCTCTTGGAAAGACATCTTGGTACTCTGGCATGGAATCGAGAGATAGCATTCAGTTCGCCCTTCTCATTGAGAGAAGACAACGAATGGTTTCATCAGGCGGCATAGATGATCACATCATTAGAAGAGTGAGTCAATTGAATTTCCGGCAGCACAATCAAGTGAGCTTTGTCTTTGATAAACGATCCATTCGAGAATAAGATCAATATCCAGTCACCAAGGACAAATGGTTTAGCAAATCTATAGTCGCCCATCTTGATAGAAACATCCGGAATCCTTGTGGTAGCCCTCATAGAAGAGGCTGGAGAAACAACTCCCAAGGGTTTTTCCAACATTTCGAAATGAAATCATGCTTTG
>JAHIAM010014184.1:0-15386 GCA_021605205.1 Aegilops longissima
TTATCACCGTATACCAATGGTGCCGGGGGTACCTTTGAGCGAAAGCGAGCCGCGGTGGCCAACAAAGGCAGTCTTGCCCGACTAAATAGAAGTGCGGTCGGGATCAAAACTCCGCCCGCAGGTATGGCATGTCACCATACTCCCAGGTTGATTCCGGGCGTCCTAACGATGATGCTCTTTTTGGGAAAAAGCCTTCGCGGGGAGTCCGGAGGGCTCCGTCGAACCTTCAGGACAAAACTTCAAAGCTGGGTCGGAGGTGGCGAGCAGGCGTCGTCGGATGCTCCTCGCGGAGGATGCCCGACAGGTTGTCCGCCACCAACTCCGAGGGAGCGCCTTGAATCAAGGCGCCCGGACGGTTCTTCGTGGGCGTGTTTCTCCCAAGAGGCCTTGAATGCCTTTGATTGGAGATCGCACCTCCGTGCCGCTCAAGATGGTTGCGAGCCCGGGCGTATGGAAGGACATCTGGTAAGGAAATTTGATAGTTATATATCGTAGCCCCAAGACTTCAAATAGTTAGAATAACTGATTTAAGGATCATTTGTTATGGAGGATCTTCGAGAAAGAATAACCCGGCCCGGGAAGGTGGAAGTCGGGGCCCAACTTGAGCCGCACTAGCACGCTCGAGACCAGAGACCCCTCGGTAATATCGCTTTAGAATATAAATAATTTATGAAGTCGGCGGGTGTGCATCGACAAAAAAATTGCAGATGGCGCGGACTAGATCGGACAAGCAACAGCTCTTATGCAGTTAAAGGCGGCGGGCGTGCTTCGAGGTGCGGCGGAGAAGAATAACCTCGGGACACCAACACCAAGCTGGGTGAGGAACTAAGGGCGTTCGTGCCCGGTTAGCGACTCCGTAAAGGAGAATCGGTGGAAACCGTCACGGCATTTTCATAAGTGCTTGGCGAACTTTGAAAGAGTTGGCGAGGGCGACTAACATAAACATGTATGTAGGTTTTCTCACAGGGTCGTCGAGGAGGAGATGCCCAATTCTTGGTGATCTTCTTCCCGAACTGCGTCGCTACTGAGCAGTCGGCGGTGATGAAGGCATCGGCCAGGCCTTGTGGCCATCTATCTCCTTGCGAAGGCATTGGGGGACTGGCGAGGCGGCTTCAAAGAACCGGAGCCTTAGGCTATGGAAGATATCGGCTGCCCGTCAAAGGCGAGGAAGCTTGGCCATGGTAAAGCCTTGGTACATGACCCAAACCCATGGAAGGTGGGACTGTGGGGCGGATGGGATGGAGATCCTAGAAGCAGTGTCGGCCAAGTAGAATTGGCGCCAAGTATTCCAACAGATTGTAAATTAGATAGCCTATTAGATGGCATTGAGGAGGAATACAATGAGTCGAGTTGACTATGTAAAAATATGACATGAAAGAATGTCTTCTAGCGGATTGTAGATCGTTTGTCACCAGAGACCTTTTAAACCGACCTCGGACCCAATAGTCCGGTGTGTCGGCCATACTTGGTTATATAAGAACCGCGATATGCATGGAGACCAGGCGTGGGGTCATTATTGCTGTATCGGATAAGTGCCCAACTAGTTATTTATATTACATGGGTAGTAAGAAACATCTTCGGGAGAATAGTTGTTAAGGGTTCCTTTTGGGATGCATGCCCTAATGTGGATGTCAAAGCTGCTATAAAGCGAGAAAATCATCTGAGGGCAGATGGGTAAATAGTTAAAATCATCTTTCAGTTCACCGACGAATATTCCCTTAAGAGCGCTAGCTTTCGGCTTCCCATCTTAGGTACACATCCAATGACCGGCATGCAATCGCGAAGGTTCTCCCTTTACCACCTAGCGAACAATGGGAGCGTGGGGTAACAGGGCGAACAACCCAGCTTGGCAAAACTTAAATCATATCGATGCATATAATGGTGAATAAAAGGTACATGCGGAAGTTTAACACATGTCTTTGGGCATGAAGCCGTATAAATAAGCAGTTAAAAGGCCCCGGTATAATGTGCGGATAGGCGTCAAGTGTTGGAAAAAGCCTGAAGCGAGCCTTGGGCGCCCGATTCAATCGTACACTAATCATGCCAAATATATCGATCAAGATCGAAGACTCGGGAAGATATCACAACACAACTCTAAAACATAAATAAGTCATACAAGCATCATAATACAAGCCGGGGCCTCGAGGCTCGAATACAAGTGCTCGATCATAGGCGAGGTCAGGAAGCAACAATATCAATCGGACATAAGTTAAACAAGTTGCCATAAGATGGCTAGCACAAAGCGGGATACATATGAAGAAAGGCCGCCTACAGGATCCTCTAAACTACTCACATGTGGTTCCAGGTGCGCGTAGTAGTAGGCGCCTCCGGTGTAGTATAGTCATCGACGGTGGCGTCGGCTCCTGGTCTCCATCGTGCAGTCGCGACAACCGGGTAAGAAGGGGAAAAGGGGAACAAAAACCGTGAGTACTCATCCAAAGTACTTAAACGGAACTTCACTACATATGCATGGATATAGTGTAAAGGGCCATATTAGTGGACTGAGCTGCGAAAGCCAGATCTGAGGGATAGCTAGTCTTATGAAGACTAAACACGGTCACCTCCGTGTTACAGCAGTGAAGAGGGTAGGTTGAAGTCGTCCAAGTAGCATCGTATAGCATAATCCTGCCGGCGATCCCTCATCGTAACCACGATGAGGCGACCACCGGGCATGTCGGCACTTGGAAGGTGTGTTTTATTAAGTATCCGGTTCTGGTTATCATAAGGTCGTACAACTCCAAGTAGTCCTTTCCAAAGATCACGGCTATTGAATAGATTAACTTCCCTGCGGTGCACCACATAACCCAACACGTTGATCATTTGGCGGACACACTTTTACGGTCATGCCGCCGGAAGATCAACCGTCACACCCCACCTAGGCATAACGGAGATTGACACGGTCTAAACCTAAGCGCCCAGTGCAGGCCCGCCAAGCACACACGGGCGTTGCGAGGCGGCCGGCAGACCTAGCCTGTGGCGTTCGATCCAATCCGGCGTGCGCCGCTTCGATCGGCGGCGTCCTGAAATGCTTCCTTGATACCACGGCGAGTGCCCATATCTTTCCCGGGTTGGTTAGTGCGTATAGGCGGTTAGCGGACTCGGATCAAATACCAAGATCTGTTAAGCGTATTAAGTATCCGAGCGCCGAACGGAGCAGGCCACCTCTCCGGCGGTCTCAACCGCCCTTCGCTCCGCCACAAAGATCCACGAGGCCGTCGGGACAAGGTCCTTTCAGCTAATCAAGTGAATCACTTTCATGGGTGCTCCCGACGACCGACTTTAATCACCACATGTATCATGTATAGTATATAGTATATACCGTGATCACCTCCAGGATCACGGCCCGATCAATATGACAGTGATGACAAGAATGTAGGGCCACAAATGGAAATACTAGCATCTATACTAAGCAAGTAGGATTGCGGTAAATGGACTTGATGAGTAGCAATGGGCTATGCATCGGGATAGGAATAACGAAGCGATAACATGCTACACTACTCGATGCAAGCGTATAGAGGAGAGTAAGCGATATCTGGTGATCAAGGGGGCTTGCACAGTTGCTCGAGACAAGAAGGAGGGTCGTCGGTGGCGTAGTTGACCACAGGGCATCAACATATCACGGGTCTACGGAGAAGAGATGGAGAAACGTAAATACATAACAAGAAGTGCATAACGGACAACAAAGCGAGCTAGGCGTGTTCTAGCGGTATGAGGTGATACCGGTGAAGGAAACATCAGGAAATATCCCGGTGTTAGTGTTTTAGACGAGATGAACCGGAGGTGAAATGTTGCAGGTTCACTATGCTAGGGGCGCATGGCGAGACGAGCGGGCTGAAGTATCCGGATTAGTCTCGTCGTTACAACTTTCATGTACAAAAGTTTTTCATCAGACTACGGTTTATTTTCTATTAATTTTAAAAGATTTAAATCATTTTGAGTTTATTTAATTATTTATCTCAACATTATCGGAATAGTAAAGATGACATCTACATGACAACATCTGGCGTCGGCGATCACATGATTATGAGTCAACTACATGTGGGTCCCATGTCATACACTTTTAGTTTAAGTAGGGTTTAGGCGATTGATTCTTGAATTAAATTAACTAATTGATTAGATTAATTTAAACATGATTAATTAACAATTATTTTACTAATTAATTAATTAACTAATTAATGATTTTATTAATTACATTTTCATTTCTTTTTAATTTTCGTTTTTTACGAGGCATGGGGCGGTGTCATGAACCTAGTGCCTAGCAGGCGACGGTGCAGCGTCGTGCGAGCCACCCGAGGCGGGCACTCGAGGCGCCCGGGAGGCGCCGTGCCATGCTTGGCCGTCGACCTGAGGCTGGGCCTTGAGCTGGCTGGCGTGGCGGAGGGCAGCTGATCCGCAGCCACACGGGCACAAGCAAGCAGGCAGCACGCCCTGGCGGACCAAGGCAGGGTGACATGGGGCCAGTGCGAGAAGCACGAGCACGGGCAGGCAGCATCCGCAGGAGGCGGCCCGTTCGGCAGCGGAGGCGGGGGGTTGGCGAGGGCTCACATCAAGCGTGGGGCCGTGGCAATGGTGCTCGAGGTGGGGGCGAGCCAGCGGCATCGTGGCGAGAGGCGTCCGGTGGGAGGCGTGGTCGGCCGGGGTGAGTTAGGCGAGTGGCGGGCGGCCGGCTCAGTCTGGCGGCCTGTGGCGAGCTTGGGAGAGGCGAGGCGTCCGTCGAGGTCAGAGCGGCACCACCTGAGGCGGGCCGAGGCCGTCGAGGCGGAGGCGAGATCTCGATCCGGATCGAGAAGCGAGAGGTGAGGTGGATCGGGGTGGGGTGGTCTGCAGATATTTGGGCGTGGGAGGATAAGGGAGGGCGGGATGGGTTGGGCTGGTGTAGTGCCAACTAGGCGGAGAGGGGGCTGGGCGGGTCGCCGGAGGAGGCAGTGGCTGGGCGAAGCCGGCGAGGTTTCTTTCTCCTTTTCTTTCTTTTGTTTTCTATTTGTTCTTTTCTTTTTATTTATTCTTTCTGTTTTACTTTATTCACCTTTTATTTTAGTTTACGTAAAATATATACATAGTATCTCGTTTAGTCCACCGTCACAAAATGTCTAGTCCCCAATTAATTTAGTTTGATAATTTACTAATTAGTAAAGGCATTTAATTATTAGTTTTTATTAATGTTTTATTTATTTGATGCCATTAAATACTTTATAAAATGTGGATTCTCCACCATAATTATTTATGCAATATTTGGCACATATAGAACATTTAGTTTTAATGTTTGAAAACTTTTATTATTTGCCTTGATTTTGAATTTTTGAATTCAGGCGGGATTGAATCATGGAGGTTTACAAGAAGAGTGGTGGCGTGGCATCATTAGCGAGTTTTCTTGTAGCCTAATTTCAAGGCGTCACAATTCTCCTCCACTACAAGAAATCACGTCCGAGATTTAAGAGGGAGTAAGAGGAAAGTTACGTTCACGATATTCTAACGGATCTTCTCGAAGAAGTTAATCCCTTCCGTTGATGTCTTCAATTCTTTATTGCAATGCATCATGATAAACTTGTCATCATTCCTTGGGAACTCCATCGTACTTACGAAGGATAAAGGCAACTCAGCTCGACAGTTGCTTTTGAGGAACAATGCGGGGTTAACCCATGAATGAGTATAAGATTATCTCTCGAGTTGAACATATAAAATACGCCGAGTAAAGATCGAAGGTACAATAAGAGGTTCAAGCGAATAGATGGTTGCTCGAAGTCGAACCGAGGGTGAGAAAAGGTGATGAGGACATCAATACCATTGTTACACCGCAGCCCCTCTTGCTACATATCTTTGGACCAATTACTAGAGCTCCATCGCCAATTAAATTATCGGTACTTTCGTTTCTTGGTAATGATTCTAATGTTCATGAGAATATGATCGGCCTAAATTGGATACATTTGTTTTGCTTACAAATGAAGGGCCTAGCTTGGAGAAGGATGGACATTGGAGCAAGAACAAGCATGGAGATGATGCCATGCATAAGGAACAAGCGGAGTTACAAGTGATGATTTCAGGACTTTGAAGCCACCATAATGGGTGCATGAAGCCTTGGACGAAATATACAGATGCTACTTCATAAATTTCGTCGAGGGCTATTCTAGTCTTCGTCACCTTATTATTGGGCAGAGCCCTTGTAATTTCGAAATACACAAGTATAGGCTATTTTTAGAGTCCGTATGTGTGGGAAACAAGAGATAGGGTTGATTTGGACCCCTCCACAAGGGCCGAAATTCCCCCCCCTTTTCCTCCATATATACAACCCTTAGGGCACGTTTAGACTTTAGGTTTTGTTTAGATTAAAAAGTTCGCCATAGCTGCAACTGCTGCCGTTTGTGTTCACGACCGGACAAAGCGTCCAGAACCCCACCTTGATTAATAAAGCTTTCATCTTATATTCATAATATCAGATTGCAATCTCAGTTTCTTGCTTGTTCTTCGTTTGCTCGCGGAAGCAGACCCTCGTGGTCGGAGTTGATGCGATGCTGGCGTGGTCAATAACCTCGGAGTTGGTTTAGCGATTGCTAAAGGCGCGGCGTCCTCGCTCGTTAATGATCGGATCGTCAATCGACTTCCTCCAGCGAAACCAACATCTCATCGAAAGGCGGACACCTTTGCCTCTATCAAAAGGGTTCCACGATGGCGAGAATAAGTATTGCGTCGATGCAGTTAGAGCACTAGGAAGGTGGCCCATGAATTATATCGAGTCCACGCGCCGAGGAATAACTTTGGGAGCAGGGTGTACGGGAGAGTCAGGTTTTGATCTGTGGAACTTGTGGGTTCTGGGCCCACCATGTGGGTTAAAACGAAAAGTGGTGTCATCTTGCAGTTACGATAACCATGCGAGTCGGACCATAACACATGCTTATGTCGGCAACAACGTCGGAACCAAGGCGGGGGCGAAGAGAACCATTTTCCTTTCGTTGAGCGAGGCGGACCAATAGGCAAGGTTCTCGTCCATTGGTGGTTACCGAATGTCATCAACAAAAGTAACGAGGCCTTCTTGAGAATTGCACTCGGAGGTGTTAACATAGCGAGGATTATCTGCTTAGTTCATAATGATCACCGAGAAAAGATTGATTACTTGCTAATTAAATTAACTAATTGATTAGATTAATTTAAACATGATTAATTAACTTAATTATTTTACTAATTAATTAATTAACTAATTAATGATTTTATTAATTACATTTTCATTTCTTTTTAATTTTCGTTTTTTTAAGGGCATGGGGCCGGTGTCATAACCCTAGTGGCCTAGCAGGCGGCAGGTGCGTGCGTGCCGAGGCCACCAGGCGAGAGCACTCGAGGCGCTCGGGAGGGCGCTTGGCCATGCGGCGGATGGCGCGAGGCTCGGGCGGCGAGGCGGAGGCTGGCAGGGCGTGGCGAGGGCCGAGTCGGCGGCCACACCGGCTGGGCAGCAAGCAAGAGCGGGCGCACGCCCGGCGGACCAAGATGGGGCGCATGGGGCGCGCGAGGAAGCGGAGCACGGGCAGGCAGCATCCTAGCAGGGGAGTGGCGCCACGTTCGACAGCGGAGACAAGGGGTGGGAGGGTTGGCGAGGCTCACATCGGGCGTAGGGCACGTGGCAATGGTGGTCGGCGGGGGCGGGAGCGGGCGTCGTGGCGAGAGGCAGTCCGGTGGGGAGGCGTGGTGGGCCGGGCTGACTTGGGCGAGTGGGCGCCGTCTCGGGTCTAAGCGGCCTGTGGCGAGCCGGAGGAGGCGGGCGTCCGCAGAGTCGAGCAATGGCCCTTCCACAGGCGAGGGCGAGCCCGTCCGGCGGAGGCGAGGATCTCCGATCGGATCGAGAGGCGAGAGGTGAGGTGGATCGGGGAGTGGGGTGGTCTGCAGATTTTGGGCGTGGGAGGGATAAGGGAGGGCCAGGGGTGGGTTGGGCTGGTGTAGTGGCCAACTAGGCGAGAGAGGTGTGGGGGGGCTGGGCTGGCGTGGAGGGCCGAGAGGCTGGTGAGCTGGGCAAGCCCGAGGGAGGGGTTTTCTTTCTCCTTTTATTTCTTTTGTTTTCTATTTGTTCTTTTCTTTTTATTTATTATTTCTGTTTTACTTTAGTCACCTTTTATTTTAGTTTACGTAAAATATATACATAGCATCTAATTTAGTATCTCAGTTTAGTCCACCGTCACAAAATGTCTAGTCCCCAATTAATTTAGTTTGATAATTTACTAATTAGTAAAGGCATTTAATTATTAGTTTTATTACTGTTTTATTTATTTGATTGCCATTAAATACTTTATAAAAATGTGGATTCTCCACCATAATTATTTATGCAATATTTGCCACATATAGAACATTTAGTTTTAATGTTTGAAAACTTTTATTGTTTGCCTTGATTTTGAATTTTGAATTGAATCATGCTGAGGTTTACACGATAGAGTGGTGATGTGGCATCATTAGCAAGTTTCTTGTAGCCTAATTATCCGGCGTCACAAGCCTCTAGAGCTACAAAGAAAAAGGGAAGGAGAAATAAAAAGACAGGAAAAAGCAAAAATAAAGAATCTGGACGGAGGAAGGCGAACTTGGTCCGGCACTTAGGCATAGAATCTTCGTGAGCGGGCTGCGTTCCATGGTTTCGGCTCGAGTCGGTTATCCGATCGTTTGCAGACGGTATGCTCCCGTCAGGACCTGAGTCGATGATGAAGGACCTTCCATTTGGACTTGAGTTTGTCCTTTTTCTTGTCGCGGCGTAGAACTAGTTAAGCCAGCGTTATAAGCTTTGGTTCGTACTTCCACTTTGATATCTTGAGCTTTGTTGTTGATAGAATGCGGAGCGAGCTTTTGCCACGTCGCGCTCCTCCTCAATGCATCAAACTATCCTGCGATCGAGCTCGGCTTCTCTTTCTTCATACATGCGTCGCGAGGTGAGTCATGTATTATGTCGCGAGGCAAGACGCCTCTGCGCGTACCTCATGAAGAATGGTGTGAATCCGGTAATCGATTAGGCGTGGTCGCAGCCCCAGTCTGGTCGAGCTCCTCAACCCGGTCGTGTTAGATTCCTTGAGGACCGCACTAGCAGGTTTATCCGCTCATGATTAGACCATTTGCCCGTTCGACTTGGCGTTGGTTTGAGGTGATAGGCGGCGTGTCGGGCTTGATGCCCATGTTTTTACCATGATTTGACCTCATCGGCCGAAGTTGGTGCCATTATGATGATCTGTGGGGGACACCGTAGCGGTGCTACTGATATGAAGTCTATCACGGTCGGATTGACCGTTTTAACGACTTGGCCTCTATCCATTTGGTGAATTTATCCACCATGACCAATAGGTATTTTGCTTGTGGGTTCCTCCCTTGAGGGTCCAACCATGTCAAGCCCCGGACCCAGCGGCCGGTGATGGGTATAGTTTTAAGGGCGGTTGGGTGGCATGTAGCTTTGGTTAGCAAAAAGCGGCAGCGAGCGCGTAATTGGACTAAGTCCTGGCATATCTGCCGTCTGCTATTCGACGATAAAATCCTGTGCGGAAGGCCTTGCCTACAAGGGCCGGGCTGCGGCGTGGTGCCCACCAGTCCAGCATGAATTTCAGCGGGAGGTTTCGCCCTTCCTCTTGGAATACACCTTTGAAGGACTCGGTGGTGCTTTTCTTATAAAGCTCTCCCTCATGGACTTTATAGGCTTTAGGCGCCCGTGCTATGCAGTGAGCCTCATTTTGGTCTTCGGGAGTTCCTGCCTGAGTTAGAGTGCGCTAGGAATGGTTCCGTCCGCAGGCGATAACCGCCATTATTTCCGTAAGCGGAGGTGTTATCTCGGGCGGAGCCTCCGGTTGTGTCGAGTGTTCGGCGTCGGTGATGCGGTTGGGTCCGGATTATTGTGCGGACTCCCCTTCCCATAATATGGATGGCGAACAACCGTTCGAAAAGATATTGGGTGGGGCGGCATCGCCGTTTTGCACCGATGTGTGCCAATATATCCGCCGCTGGTTGTTATCCGGGCTATATGATGAAATTCAAGCCCTTGAACCGTCTTGACATTTTAGGACCGCATTGCGGTATGCTGCCATTTTGGATCTTTGGCGTCAAAGTCTCCGTTTATTTGAGATATTGCGAGTTTTGAATCGCGCACCTCTAGGCGTTGAATGCCCATGGAGACTACCATCCGGAGGCCGTGCAGAAGGGCCTCGTATTAACTGCGTTGTTGGAGTCCGTATATACATTATCTGAAGGGCGTATTGGACTATGTCCCGGTTAGGGAGCGTCGGGGCAACCTTGACCCCGAGCCAGACCAACATTTTGGAGCGGTCAAAGTGCATGATCAATTGGGTATCGCCCGTACTCTTTAGGGAGTTTCGCCGATCCATTCGACCATGAAGTCGGCCAAAACCTGCGACTTAATAGCTCATCGTGGCTTATAAGTTATATCGAATGGGGCGAGCTCTTTGGCCCATTGTAATCCGGCCCGTCGCGTCGCGGTTGTTTATAATGTCATTAAGTGGTACTTGGGAGGCTACCGTTATCGAACACCCTTGAAAGTAGTGTCGCAGCTTCGGGATGCCATGAACACGCGTATGCTATCTTTTGATAGTGTGAGTGCAGGGACTTGCATGGAGTTAGGATAGTGGACACATAATAAACGGTTTTGAATAGGGAACCGGTGTCAAATCCGTTCTCGTTCGACAGCGCGCCCGTGCGTAACAACTTGATGTGTTGCGGCGATGTATAATAACATTGGTTAGCCACGTTAGGTATGTGACGAGACGAATTGTTGCCAAAATGGCCTTTATTTCTTGAGTCCGGACGTGGCGCTCATCCAATCCACTCGAAGTGTTGGATCTTGGCGGAGGAAGCGGTAAAAGGTAATGCTTTTTCTCCTAAGCGGGAGCTAAAAGCGGCTTAGAGACGCTCGCATCCCGTCAATTTTATATTTGTTTGAGGTCTTTTGGAATATCCAATTGTGACGAGCTCGAATCTTGGCTGGGTTGCTTCAATTCCTCTACGGACACAATGAAGCCCATGAGAGCTTTCCGGTGGAGCCAGCGACAGCGCATTTTCGGATTGAGCTTGATGTCATATTTTGAAGATTGTCGAATGTGAGCCTCAAGTCGTCTACTAGAGTTTCGGCGTGCTTGGTTTTGGTGACCATGTCATCTACATATGCTTCCACCGTTTTTGATCTGGTTTGCGAGACATATGCGAATCATCTTGTTGATATGTTCTTGCGGCGTTTTGAGCCCAAAGGGCATTGTGTTGAAGCGAGAATGGGCGTATGGAGTGATGAATGTTGTTGCAGCTTGAGTACGGCTCCGCCATCTTGATTTGGTGGTAGCGGATGCTGCGTCGAGGAAGCACAATGAGTGCGTGTCTGCTGTGGCGTCAATGATTTGATCAATTCGAGGGAGGAAAGGATCCTTTGGGCAAGCCTTATTAAGGTCTTTGAAATCAACACATATAGGCGCGAGATTTATCCTTCTTTGGTACCATCACCAGGTTAAGCTAGCTTGATCCGGATGTTTTATATCTCGATGAACCCGGCCTCCAAAGTTTGGCTAGCTCCTCTCCATAGCTTTGTCTCTTGGGTTGGAAAAAGCAGAAGAAGCTGTTTGGTAGCTTGAATCCTTTTAGGATATTTAGGCTGTGCTCGGCCAGGCTGGCGTGTGATTCATGGCATGTCTGAAGGGTGCCGAGCAAAGATGTCCCAGTTTTCTTGTAGAAATTCTCGTGGTCAGGCGTCTACATCGAGTTTAATTATGCTTGCCCGATGGAGGCCGTCTTTCTGAATCCGTTGGGTGGACTTGGAATTTGACTATTTCATCCGCTGGTTTAAAGAGAGGTGGACTTGGATCTTTTATCAAGTATCACATCGTCCTGTTCACCGTGGGCGCATCGTGATGAGTTCCTCGGCCGCTAGGAGCTTCGGATAGTGCCTCGAGGGCTAGTCTTGGCTGTCTTATTTTTGGTAGCGGTGCTATGTTAGGATCACTAGCGAGCGTGATGATTCCGTTGGGACGGGCATTTTAAGCTTCATGTATCCATAATGGGGTATAGCTTGAAAAATTGTAGAATACCTCGTCCTAATAAAGCATGATATCGGTGTTGAGCAGGGCCACTTGAAATGTGACCTCCTCGGACCTGTAATTGTCCGTGAGCGAACACTACGTCCGGCGTGATTTTTCTGTGCAGCATGCTTCCGGTAGGGATTATTCCTCTAAAGGTTGTCTGCTTCGCTCAATGCGGTTCAGATCTATTTCCATTTTTAGGAGGGTTTCCTCATAGATGAGGTTTAGTCATGCCGCCATCCATGAGTACCTTAGTAAAGTGGCAAGTCTACTATCGGGCTGAGGACCAATGCGGTGGTGCCGGGCAGTTCGGAATTTAGGTTAAATCAGCGGCATTGAAGGTAATAGCCGTGTCACTCCATGGATTTATTGTTGCTACTTGGTAGACTTGACGAGGTTCGCGAGTTATCGTTTCGCATGTTATTTGATCTGAAAGTCTTGAAGAACTATTAACACCGTCTTGGTGTTCTTTGGGCTGGGATTACGAAGCTAGAAGCTCTTAGCCACTTTGGCCACTGCGTAGTATCCAACATGCTCGAAGGCTATGAGTTGGGTAAACCCTCTCGTGCTATATGAGTTTTGCGGGGTCCATTTAGCCAACCCTCGATGCAGTTCCATTGTTTTACTAGGGGTTTTGGTTTTTGGTATTCAACCGGGTGCTTGATAATGATGCACCCTTTTGTTAGGACTAAGGATGTATTCGGGGCTGGATTATCCCAAAATTTACTTTCGGTTTCTAAGCGCTCTCCATGCACAGATACTTTTGTACTGATGGTCACCAAGTCAACAAAGAGTGTAATTTAGCGACGACTTATGGCGTTTAGGATTCCCTTGTCCGTTACAATTATTGCAGAAAGATTGGTATTGCGTCCTCCTCTTGGCGGTCCTTTATCCTGTTCATAACCGGGAGAATCTGCCCGATAATGATGTCTTTGTTGGCGGGCTCTTGCGAATCGAGAGAGATCGCTAATGTTTGGGTGGGCGGGTGGCACTAAATCCGGAACCCCGTCAATTTAGGACTCAAGGGCGGGAAGTTTCGAACTTCGGAAGTTTGGATTTTGAGTGCTATCAATGAGTCGACGCGCGCTGACTTTAAGTTCGAGGCTTGATACATGTCAATCCTCTCCGCGGGAATCCGGCATGGAGGGATCGGGGAATCGGGACGTAGCTAGTCCTTAAGATAGGAGAAGAAATCGCCGCATTGCTCCTCTATCACAGCAACATGATGGGTAGCACAGGAGAGTTGATCTCTCGGATCGGTTTAGGCCCGATCGGTGCGTAATCTGTGGCGACTCCCGGAGCAGCGATCACGATCAAAACTCGTTCTGGAGGAGAGCTCGATCGGATCTAAGCTGATTGACAAGTTCGAACTAACATGGAGATTAGTTTCGATGACTCGAGAGATCATCGTCGTAGCAAGAGCCGAACTAGCGGTCATGAAAAACCGCCTGGCGAAGAAATCGACCCGGTGGTCAAAGGCTTCTTTAGCGATAGTATCGTCTTTAAAAGGCGAGGCGAGGCATCCTACCTAATGGCGATAGCGGCAGAGAACTCTCAATGAAAGCACCAATGTCGATTGTCAAAACGTGCCGGATCTCGGGTAGGGGTCCCGAACTATGCGTCTAAGCGGATGGTAACGGAGACAAGGGACACGATGTTTCTACCGGAGTTCGGGCCCTCTCGATGGAGGTAATACCCTACTCTGCTTGATTAATATTGATGATATGAGTAGTACAAGGTAGATCTACCACGAGATCAAGGAGGCTAAGCCCTAGGAGCTAGCCTATGGTATGATTGTTGTTAGTCCTACTGGACTAAAACCCTCCGGTTTATATAGACACCGGATAGGTTAGAGTTACCTGAGTCGGTTACAATGGTAGGAGATCTACATATCCGTATCGTAAGCAAGCCTTCCACGCCAAGAGAAGTCCCATCCGGGATCAGGGACGAAGTCTTCAATCTTGTATCTTCATAGTCTTGGAGTCCGGCCAGCGAGAAAGAGTCCGACTATCCGGACACCCCTAATCAGGACTCCCTCGGTATGCCTCCACGACAAGCTGAAGCCTCATGAGTTGAACTATGCCACGCATAATTTGGAGTTAGCGACCGTAGTGCATGCATTAAGACACGGAGACATTATCTCATTGGAAACCGTTGTGATGTGTACACGGATCATAAGAGTTTGAAGTACATTTTCACACGAAGGAGTTGAACCTCGGACGAGAGGAGATGGCTGGAACTTATAAAGGATTACGATATGAAGCTACACTATCATCCGGGAAAGGCCAGCGTCGTAGGCAGGCGCTTTGAGGCGGAAGAGTTATGCTAATATCCTTGAAAGTAAAGGATTGCCAAAGGAGTTAGTGAGGAGATCATGGAACCGGTTGGAAATTGTTCCAAGAGGTTTCATTGCAACCACGGAGGTTCGATCGACATTGTTGGACAAGATTAGAAGCTCGAAGGAGGACAAAGAGAATGCTGAGATAAAGAGAAGATGGGAAGGTAAAGCCAAAGGTTTTTGCGAGGATGAGCACAATACCTTGTGGTTTGAGGACCGAATTCGTGCCCAACAATTGGAGATCGGAAGTTAATACTTGGAGGCCCATGACTCACCATACTCGATTCACCCGGAAACACCAAGATGTATTTGGACTTGAAGGAGCGTTTTTGGTGGTGGTATGAAGAAGGATATTGCGAGTATGTGGCTGTATGTGATGTATGTCGAGAGTGAAGCGGAGCATCGAAGCCAGGCTGGACTGATTCAGCCTATGCCAATACCGAATGGAAGTGGGACAAACTTGGCATGGACTTTATTCGGATTACCCGGAACCAAGGCGGATATGATTCAATATGGGTAGTTGTGGATTGTTTGACCAAAGTAGCTCACTTCATCCTAGTGAAAACAACTTATACAAGTGCCAAGTTGGCCAAGATATATATGTCCGAGGATCATATGTTTGCATGGAGTTCGAGGAGCATCGTGTCGGATAGAGGGCAGTTTACTTCAAGGTTTTGGCATCAACTACACGGACCTTGGGTACAGTTGGAGTTGATGCGCTTTCCACCCGCAGACGGATGGACGGACCGAGAGAGTCAATCAGTCGGAGGACATGTTGAGAGCATGTCGCTAGATTATGGATCTAGTTGGGATGACAATTTGCCTTCTGTGAGTTCTCATATAACAACAGCTACCGGGCCGGTTTGAAGATGGCACCGTTCGAAGCCTGTATGGACCGGATGTAGAACACCATTGATGTGGGATGAGGTAGGAGACCGTCAGGTTGTTTGGACCAGATTTGATCAAGGAATCGGAGGAGAAGGTTAAAGCGATCGGATAGACTAAAGATTGCTCGATCCGGA
>JAHIAM010014185.1:0-19525 GCA_021605205.1 Aegilops longissima
TCCGCCCAAGCTTGCCTTCCACGCCATGGAAAGTCCTATCCGGACAAGGGGCCGAAGTCTTCAATCTTGTATCTTCATAGTCGAGTCCGGCCAAGATGATAGTTGCTATCCGGACACCCCCTAGTCCGGACTCCCTCGGTGGCCCCGAACCAGGCTTCAATGATGATAAGTCCGGCATGTTGATTGTCTTTGGCATTGCAAGGCGGGTTCCCCTCAATCCTGTTGAATAGTGCCGGGCTTTCTTGTGAATATCGCTTCTCCCCCAATAATGGCCATCTTCCCTTAGCCGAGCGAATGTGAAAAGTCAGGTATCTTTACATTTACCCCCTTGTTGTGCAAATGAGCCGTCTATAAAAGGCGGGGATCGGATCCGGATCACAATCCTCCCCTTGACCTTCCAGGCGCCTTTGGCAAAACCACTCCCCATGGATGGTCGGGCTCCTCCTCTCGGTTCCCGGCCCTCAGCCGGAGATTGGGGAGATCTCGATCCCCTGGTGGTGTGCTCCAAACCAAGTTCCTTCCCCGGCTTCATGGTTCAGTGCGTTGGACTCCCACTTATAAGGGCGGGAAGCGGGGGGGAGGAGGCGGGTTCCCCTTTCAAAAATTTTCCCCTCCGGGCCGGAGTTCTCGGCTCCATTGCACAACCCGCTTTCCTCCATCGCATACGGGCTTTGTGGCCCTTTCGGTTTAAGGCGTTGAGGCCCATTTCGCTCTGTGGAAGAGATTTTACGCCTTGTGCCTCGTTCTCACGAAGGTAATATATCAAGTGGGAGCGAACTATGGCGCATCGCCGGGACGGATATAAGGAACCCCAAAGAAAGCGTCAAGGGGGCGGCCCTGGAATGGTTTTACATGGAGGGCGTCCGCTGGGATCTTGGATCGGCCTTGGAGTTTAGCGCTCCTCGGAAAGCGCCTGTGGGGCCCAGAGGGAAAAATGACCGGGGCGTCCTTTACTTGATGAGCGAATAAGATTCGGCTCATGCGGATTGACCATGATTGAGTCATGGCAATCTGCATTATGGAGTGGCCGCTCAATATAGGGCCCACCCATGTGGGACTTCAGCGGGAGGGCGATGCCACCGCCATGGCCAAAGGGCGGATCGGTCCCGTGGTGAAACCTTTCGCCATGTACAAAGGGAAGGGAGGATTTTTCCGTCGATCCCTGAGCAGGTTTTCTTGAATAATCCTCGAAGTTGGGTAAGAAATATCTTTGTGGCTGTCGATCCATGTTCCGTGGTAAATATCTCATTTCATGGTTTCTTGGGGAACGCCCGGGCGTGGAGAAGATAACAGCCCCCCCCAACAGGATCAAAGCGGTCCCTCGATCCGGCCTCGAAAGGACCGGATATAAAGGTGGAGCTGATGGCGGGGTGTTCCACCAACTTAGTCGACAATGCTTTGGTTGCCATTCGAAACTACCGGATTATTTCCGGCCTCCCGAATGCGTGACGAAGTCGGATACCGACCCCCGGCTTTACTTCTAATCACCGTATTTGATGGTGTTTAAGGGGTGCCTTGAGCGGGAAGCCCAACGCCGGCCGTCCAACAAGGGGCCTTCGGCCCGGGGGAAAAAAAGTGCGGCGACTCGAGGCGTCGAGCGGTATGATGTGCCATCGTGTTTTAAGGAGAGGTTCTGGGAGCTGCTAAGCTCGTGGTTTTCGGGAAAAAGCTGCTCGCGGTGAGTCGGAAGAAGTTGCCAATCGGACCTCCGCCACGGCTCAAAAGCGAGTCCGGAAGAGTGCGAACCGGCGTCGTCGGATGCTCCTCAGCGGAGGATGCCGACACGATTCCGCCACCAAGTCGGAGGTGGAGGGCCATGAATCATAAGCGCCGCCCGGACTATTCTCGTGGCGCATGTTTCTCCCAAAGGCGTTGGGCGCCTTTAGTTCGGAAAGCGCACCTCCGTGCCGCTCAAGATGGCCTAGCGAGCCACGAGGCGGTATGTAGAAAGACATCTGGTGAGAATTTTGCGATTATATATGCAGTAGCCCGGGACTTAAAATAGTTAGGATAACTGATTTAAGGATCATTTGGAATCTGAAGTTCTTACCGAAAAGAATGCCCGTTTGTCGGGGCTTGAAGAGTGCAAGGCCCAACTTGAGGCCGCACTAGCGCGGGAAGCCATGAAGACTCCCTACGGTAATATATGCCCTTCAAACTAGAAGTAGTTTACGCAAAGTGCGGCGTGTGCATAAATCGACATTAACATTGCGAGATAGCGTCGGGATGGATCCGGACAAGCAACAGCTCCTGCGCCAGCTAAAGGCGGCGAGGCGTGCTTACGAGGTCGGCGGGAGAAAAATAACCTCAAGATGCCAACACCCAACTGGGTGAGGAACTAAGGATGTTCGTGCCCGGTTATCGACTCCGTAAAGGAGAATCGGCAACCGTCGCGGCATTTTTGTAAGTGCTTAAGCGAACTTTGAAAGAGTTGCGAGGAAGCGACTAACATAAACATGTATGTAGGTTTGCTCACAGTGCGTCTGAGGAGGAGATGCCCAGTTCTTGGTGATCTTCTTCCCGAACTGCATCTTGCACAAGCGAGTTGGCGGTGATGAAAGCGTCGCCGAGCCTTGTGGCCATCTATCTCCTGCCGAAGGCATTGGGGAGCTGCGAGGCGGCTTCAAGAACCAGGGCGCTTGACTATGGAAGATATCGGCCTGCCGTCAAAGCGCCGGGAGGCTGAGGCCATGGTAAAGGCAGCGGTACATGAAGGTGACCCAAACCACATGGCGAGGTCGGACACATGGGGCTGATGGGAAGGAGATCCTGTAAGCTTAGTGTCGGCCAAGTAGAGTTGGCGCCAAGTATTCCACAAGATTGTAAATTAGATAGCCTATTAGATGGCATTGAGGAGGAATACAATTAGTCGAGTTGACTATGTAATTAAATATGACATGAAAAATGTCTTCTAGCCGGATTGTAGATCGTTTGTCATAGCGGACCTTTTAAGCCCGACCTCGGGACCCAATAGTGCAGGTGTGTCCGAATACCCTCGCGGTTATGTAAGAACCAAGGCATGCATGGAGACAAAGGCGTAGGGGTCATTATTGCTGTATCGACAAGTGCCCAACTAGTTATGTTATATTACATGGGTAGTAAGAAACATCTTCGGGAGAATAGTTCCGTTAAGGGTTCCTTTCCTGGGAGGCATGCCCTAAAGTGCATGTCAAACTGCTAAGCGAAAAATCATCGAGGCAGATGGATAAATAGTTAAAATCATGTTTCAGTTCACCGACGAATATTCCCTTAAACGCTGGCTTTAGGCTTCACCCGTCGAGGTACACATCGGTGACCAGCGTAACTCGCAGAGGTGCTCCTTTACCACCTAGCTGAACAATCGGGAGCGTGGGGTAAGCACAGAGAGCGAGCAACCCAGCTTGCCAAAACTTAAGTCATATCGATGCATATAATGGTGAGTAAAAGGTACATGCGGAAGTTTGACACATGTGTTGGGCATGAAGCCCGTATAAATAAGCTTCATTAAAAAGCCCCGAATATAATGGCGCGGACAGCGCGTCAAGTATGTCTTGAACAAAGCGAAGCGGGCCTCTAAAGGCTTCAAGAAGAAGGAGGAGGAAGAAATAAAGACAGCAAAAATAGAAAATGTGGGCGGAGGAAGGAGCGAACTTCGGAGTCCGAGCGTTAAGCGTAGAATCTTAAATGGGCGGGCTCGTTCCATGGGTTCGGCTCGAGTCGGTTATCCGTCGTTTAGCGATGGTATGCTCCGCGGTCAGACCTGTCGATGATGAAGGACCTTCCCATTTGGGCTAAGTTTGTCCTTTTCTTGTCCGGCGGGCGTAGAACTAGTTAGCCAGCGTTGTAGCTTTGGCCCGTACTTCCTGCTTTGATATCTTGAGCCTCTATTGATAAAATGCGGAGCGGGCTTTTGCCCGTCGCGCTCCTCCTCAATCGTCCAAACTGTCCTACCGATCGAGCTCGGCTTCTCTTTCTTCATACATGCGCCGCAAGGTGAGTCATGCATTATGTCGCGAGGCAATACTGCCTCTGCGCCGTACACCATAAAAAGGTGTGAATCCGGTATCGATTGGCGTGGTCGCAGCCCCCAGTCTGGTCGAGCTCCTCAACCCGGTGTGTTAGATTCCTTGAGGACCGCACTAGTGCGGGTTTAATGCCGCTCATGATTAGACCGTTTGCTCGCTCGACTTGACCGTTGGTTTGAGGTGATAGGCGAGCGTGTCGAGCTTGATGCCCATGTTTTGCACCATAATTTGACCTCATCGGCCGTGAAGTTGGTGCCGTTATCGTGATGATCTTTGTGGGGATGCCGTAGCGATTGCACTACCTGATATGAAGTCTATCACCGGCCGGATTGGCCGTTTTAACGAACTTGGCCTCTATCCATTTGGTGAATTTATCCACCATGACCAATAGGTATTTTTGCTTGTGGGTTCCTCCTTAAGGGGTCCAACCATGTCAAGCCCCGGACATGACGGCCGGTGATGGGTATAGTTTTGAGGCGGTGGGTGCATGTGGCTTTAGTTAGCAAAAAGCTGGCAACCGGCATCGTTGGACTAAATCTGCGCATCTGCCGGGCGTCGGCCAATAAAATCTTGTCGGAAGGCCTTGCCTACAAGGGCCGGGCTGCGCGTGGTGCCCACCGGTCGGCATGAATTTCAGCGGAGGTTTCGCCCTTCCTCTTGGAGATACACCTTTGAAGGACTCCTGTTGTGCTTTTCTTATAGAGCTCTCCCTCATGGACTTTATAGGCTTTGGATCGCCGTACTATGCAGCGAGCCTCATTTTGGTCTTCGGGGAGTTCTGCCTAGTTAGGTAGGCTAGGAATGGTTCCGTCCGCAGGCGATAACCGCCATTATTTAGTGGGCGGAGGTGTTATCTCGTTGGCGAGCCTCCGATTGTGTCGAGTGTTGGTGTCGAGGCGGTGCGGTTGGGTCGGATTTTATTCGGACTCCCCTTCCCATAGTATGGATGGCTTGAACAGCCGTTCGGGGAAGATGTTGGGCGGGATGGCATCGCATTTTGCGCCCGATCGTGCCAATCGTCGCCGCTTGGTTGTTATCTCGGGCTATATGATGAAATTGAGCCCTTGAACCGTCTGACATTTTAGGACCGCATTGCGATGCGCTGCCATTCGGATCTTTGGCATCAAAGTCTCCGTTTATTTGAGATATCGTGAGGTTGAATCGCGCACCTCTAGGCGTTTAATGCCCATGGAACGCCATCCGGAGGCGTGCGAAGGGCCTCGTATTAGCTGCGTTGTTGGAGTCCGTATACATTATCGAAGGGCGTATGGACTGTGTCCCGGTTGGGGACATCGGGGCAACCTTGACCCAGGCGGCCAACATTTGGAGCCGTCAAAGTGCATGGTCAATTGGAGTATCGCCCGTACTCTTTAGGGAGTTAACCGGTCCATTCGCCCGAAGTTGGCCAAAACCTGCGACTTAATAGCTAGATCGTGGCTTATAGGTTATGTCGAATGGAAGGAGCTCTATGGCCCATTTAGCAATCCGGCCCGTCGCGTCGCGGATTGTTTATAATGTCGTTAAGAGGTGCCGGAGGCTACCGTTATCGAACACTCTTGAAAGTAGTGTCGCTTCGGGATGCCATGAACACGCGTATGCTATATTTTGATAATGTGGGTACGGGACTTGCATGGAGTTAGGGACGGTGGACACATAGTAAACCGGTTTTTGAAGAGAACCTGTGTCCATCCGTTTCTCATTTGACAGCGAGCACCTGTGACAACTTGATGTGTTGCGGCGATATATAATAGCATTGGTTACGCCCATGTTGGTAGCCGAGGAACGGTTGTTGCCAATATGGCTTTTATTTCTTGAGTCCGGCCGTGGCGTATCAATCCACTCGAAGTGTTGGTCTGCGGGAGGCGATAAAGGTGCGCCTTTTCTCCCAAGCGGGAAATAAAGCGGCTTAGAGCCGCTATGCATCGATCAATTTTGTATTTGTTTGAGGTCTTTTGGAATATCCAATTGTGTGAGCTCGGATCTTGGCTGGGTTTGCTTCAATTCCTCTACGGACACGATGAAGCCCAAGAGCTTTCCGGTGGAGCGAGGCGCATTTTCGGATTGAGCTTAATGTCATATTTTGGAGATTGTCGAATGTGAGCCTCAAATGCGTCTACTAGAGTTTCGACATGCTTGGATTTGTGACCACATCATCTACATATGCTTCCTTTGTTTTGCCGATCTGGTTTGCTAGACATGTCTAAATCATGCGCTGATATGTTCGCGGCGTTTTTGAGCCGAAGGGCATTGTGTTGAAGCAGAATGGGCCATATGGAGTGATGAATGCTGTTGCGGCTTTAGTGCAGCTCCGCCATCTTGATTTAGTGGTAGCGGAGTATCGTCGAGAAGCACAATGAGTCGTGTCCTGCTGTAGCGTCGATAATTTGATCAATCGAGGGAGGAAGGGATCCTTTGGGCAAGCCTTATTAAGGTCTATGAAATCAACACATAGGCGCGGTTTATCCTTCTTTGGTACCATCACGGTTTGCTAGCCAGTCCGGATGCTTTATATCTCGATGAATCCGGCTTCGGAAGTTTGGCTAGCTCCTCTCCCATGGCTTTCTCTTGGGTTCGGAAAAGCGCGAAAGCTGTTTGGTAGCTTGAATCCTTTTAGGTATTTAGGCTGTGCTCGGCCGCCGGCGTGGGATTCTGGCATGTCGAAGGGTGCGGCAAAAATGTCCCAGTTTTCGTAGAAATTCTCGTAGTCTGGCGTCTACGTCGGGTTTAATTGTGCCCCAATGGAGGCCGTCTTTGCGAGTCCGTTGGGTGGACTTGGAATTTGACTATTTCATCCGCTGGTTTAAAGAGGTGGACTTGGATCTTTTATCAAGTATCACATCGTCCATTCACCATGGGCGCATCGTAGTGAGTTCCTCGGCCGCTAGGGCTTGGATAGTGCCTCGAGGGCTAGTCGGCTGTCTTGTTTTCGGTGGAGTGCTATGTTTGGATCACTAGCGAGAGTGATGATTCCGTTAGGTCCGGCCATTTTAAGCTTCATGTACCCATAATGGGGTATAGCTTGAAAAATTGTGAATGCCTCTCGCCCTAATAAAGCGTGATATCCGCTGCTGAGCAGGGCCACTTGAAATGTGACCTCCTCGGACCTGTAATTGTCCGTGAGCGAACACTATGTCGTGTGATTTTTCTGTGCAGCTTGCTTCCGGCTGAGGTTATTCCTCTAAAGGTTGTGCTGCTTCGCTCAATGCGGTTCCGTCTATTTCCATTTTTGGAGGGTTTCCTTGTAGATGAGGTTTAGTCGCTGCCGCCATCCATGAGTACCTTAGTAAAGTGGCAAATCCACTATTGGCTGAGGACCAATGCGGCTGGTGCTCGGGCTGTTGAATTTGGGTTCATCACTTGGCATTAAAGGTAATAGCCGTGTCCTCCATGAATTTATTGTTGCTACTTGGTAGACTTGACAAGGTTGCGGTGTTCGTTTCGCATGTTATTTGATGTGAAAGTCTCGAAGTATTAATACCGTCTTGGTGTTCTTTGGGCTGGGATTACGAGGCTAGAAGCTCTTAGCCACTTTTGGCCACTGCCGTAGTATCAACATGCTCGAAGGCTATGAGTTGGAGTGGCGCCCTCGTGCTATGAATTTTGCGAGGTCCGTTTAGCCAACCCTCCGATGCGATTCACGTGCCCTTTAGGGGTTTTGTTTTGATGTTTAACCGGTGCTTGGTGATGATGCACCCTTTTATTTCGGACTAGGGCTGTATTGGGGCGGATTATCCCAAAATTTACTTCGGTTTTCCAAGCACTCTCCATCGCACGATACTTTTGTACTATGGTCACCAAGTCAACAAAGCGTGTAATTTATGACGACTTATGGCGTTTAGGATCCTTGTCCATGCAATTATTGCTGAAAAGTGAGATTCGTCCTCCTCTCGGCAGTCCTTTATCTTGTCCATAACCGGGAGGAATCGGCGATAATAATGTCTTGTTTCAGCGGGCTCTTGCGGATGGGATAGATCGCTAATGTTTGGGTGGGCGGGTGGAACTAGATCCGGAACCCGTCAATTTAGGACTCAAGGGCAGAAGTTTCCGAACTTGGAAGTTTGGATTTTTCAATGCTATCCAATGAATCCAACCCGCTGCCTGACTTTAAGTTCAGGGTTTGATCGACATCCGTCCCTCTGCGGAAATCTAGCATGGAGGGATCGGGAATCCGGACGTAGCTAGTCCTTAAGATAGAAGAAGAATCATCGTATTGCTCCTCTATCACAGCACCATGATGGGTAGCCTGGGGAGAGTTGATCTCTCTAGATCGGTTTAGGCCCGATCTGGTGCGTAGTCTATGGCGACTCCGAGGGCGATGTGATCAAGAGCTCGTTTACGGAGGAGAGCTTGATCGGATCTAACGCTTCGCAAGTTCGAGTTAACGTGAAGATTGGTTTCGATGACGAGAAGTCATCGTCGGCGAGGTATGGCCGCGTCATAAGAAAACCACCTAAGCGAAGAGTCGACCCGGTGGCCAAGGCTCCTTTGGCGATAATATCGTCTTTAAAAGGCGGGATGAGGCATCCTTCACGATGGCGGCAACGCGAAGGAACTCTCAATGAAAGCACCAATGTCGATTGTCAAAACCAGCGGATCTCGGGTAGGGGTCCCGACTGCGTCTAGGCGGATGGTAACAAGAGACAAGGGACACTATGTTTTTACCCAGGTTCAGGCCCTCTCGATGGAGGTAATACCCTACTCACCTTGATTGATATTGATGATATGGGTAGTACAAGAGTAGATCTACCACGAGATCGAGAGGCTAAACCCTAGAAGCTAGCCTATGGTATGATTGTTGTTAGTCCTACGGACTAAAACCCTTCGGTTTATATAGACACGAATAGGGTTAGGGTTACCGAGTCGGTTACAATGGTAGGAAATCTACATATCCAGTATCGCCAAGCTTGCCTTCCACGCCAAGGAAAGTCCTATCCGGACAAGGGGCGAAGTCTTCAATCTTGTATCTTCATAGTCCGAGTCCAGCCAAAGATGATAGTTAAGCTATCAGGACACCCCCTAGTCAAGACTCCTCGTTGAGGTATAAGTCACCTTATGAAAATCAGGTTTTCCCAAAACCTTTAGGCGTGAACATTAACTTCACCTCGATCCCCTCCGACCTCGTTAGCCAGCGTTCTCTTCCTCTCTTTGCCGCGTTCTACCTTTCCATTTTCCTCTTCTCAAGTGTGGGCGATCACATGCGTCCTTGATGCACGCAGGCGACCCTTTGCATGCATCATGGGGCGTTGATTAGGCATACGAAATTGGTTACGCTACTTAATATGGATGATACAGGCGATGAAGTGAGCAGGGCATACTATACAGGGAGACCTATTTCCGCTATACAATCTTTGGAGTACTCATGTTTCCTACTACTAGTAGTAGTAGTAGTACAAGCTGTGGTACACTTGATGGTCAAATACTATTCATCAGGGTCCTCCGCTATGTGAGTGACACCACCTGCGCTGACACTAGTCCGAGGCGGCGTGTTCGGGTGCAAGTCAGCCTCACCCTATGCCGCTCACGTCCATCACTTACCGATGTAGCACATTGGCGCCTCGCCTCGTCTCCCTCTCCACTCCCATAGCACCACCATCTCCATCTCCTTCTCCGTCTCAGTCTCGTCTCCATCTCATTGTGCCCCGTGTCTGTCGCCTCACTCGCCTCCCCTAGTACCACTATTCCCTCAGCTAGCCGCTCCCATTTACAGACATCCTTCTCCCCGTAAATCAAGCCCCTTTAAACTCCACCATGGCGAAGCGAACACGCACATCCATATGAGAACTGATTGGAGCAATCTCCCCAGTGACATCCTCGACCTCTCATTGTTTAGTGTATGGATATGTTGGCGCCCTGCATGACTGCTGCATGCTCGAGGGACATGCACCACGGCCATCGTCGAAGCGAGGCCTAAGCTTTCAGACACCTGCTTGCGCTATCTGGTCTTGCGAGATTGGCTCACCATGATCTGAGGCGTGCATGATGCCCTCGACTTCAATCCGATCTCCATTAGCGAAACTTCTTTGCGGGTATGTGAGTGGGTCGCCGTACATCATTTCCCTCGACATCAATCGATCCATCACCATCGCATGAAACTTCTTGGCGGTATGTCTTTAGGTCGGCATGAACTCCCAGCTTTGGATGGCTGCCTTGAGAGAAAGGCGGTAAAAGTTGGTGCTCGTGAACTTCCGGACCTCCATGAGATTATCCTTCCTCGTTGGATTATATAGAGTATTACCATCGCGGTCAAGTCATCTAGATTACTACGTCAGTTGGACGGACCTTGTTTTGAAAGATTGTAATCTGCAAGTGCCCACGACATGCCGTTCGGAGACTTCAAGCTAATTGCCTTGTTAGACCAGCGGACTGCCGCCTATCTTTATCGCGGTGCCTTCTTTGGCTGGAGACAACTCAGCTCGCTGGGTGGATCATAAATCAAAGCTGATACACACACCTGTGATGCTATTGAACACAATGGCATCATCTCACATCAATCGACAAAGCAGATGGCACCACGTATTCTTTGGGACCGGCAGCGTGTAAGTTATTTTCATCTCATGTTAATGATGGCGCCATGACCTTTATTTGAACTTTTGTGATGATTGGCATATCCTGTTTGAGCAGAATTTGAGTAGAACTATGGCAATATATTAGAGGCTGTCGTAAATCAGCTATATTTGGAATGAGTTAATTCATGCGATTGTGACCATGTCATTACAGCCAATTTGTACCACTGAATAATCAAGCGGTTAGGAATATATGGATATTATCCTTATTTTACTGATAATCTATATACTACTACTAAATATGAGTGTGTATCAATGGCCATATTAGTTTCCTCATTTTCATGATGTGAAACATGCACCACCACATTGGTTTCATCTAACCATACATTAGGGAAGTAAATGTGCATATGGAGAACTCTATATTTGGAGTAGTGAAATCTACAATGCTTACCATGTGTACATACCTATATTACTCCCTTGACAATCAATGGCTAGAATAATATCCTCACAAAAAATTTGCCCACAGAACACGAGTATATAACAATGCATGGTACTGTTGGTTACCTTGAAGAATTTGTTTGTGAGGACAGAACATGATTACATAACATGCGCATGACATGGTAGTTTCACATGAAGAATCGATTAACGAGATAACATGAGTATAACCATGCATGGCACTTCTATATTTTTGACCAGTATACATTTCACTGTATTTTCCTCCCGGTTCCATGAGGGACATATCAATGTTGTTTCTTGCATTATCCTACTCATACTCTGAACAATGCTGATCTTACATTAACAATGCATCCTTTTTGATATGATGCACGTGTGTCCCCTACGATTACTGCCCTTTGTAATCACACCACCTTTTGCCAAAAGCAGGGAAGCACAATTGGTTCCTCGCTCGATCGAACCACGACAAAGACTGATGATCATTCGGACATATGGCAGGAAAAAGTTATATTGCAAAAACCCATTGTATACAAGCAAATATGTCGTGAGTATCCGGACGAGAGGCTATTCGTCTATGAGCAGGATACCCGACATTGGGGCCTTTAGGATTTTAGTTGGGCGGAGTAAACAGCCTTGGTTCACACTCTACTGTTTCTCGAGACTCAATTGATTAACGAGGAGATCCACGTTGGCAAGGACCTTGATGGCGGAGAGAGGCTGCATTTGCTATAGGCTAATGTACCTGCAGCGAGCCCTAGGAGTTCGGGGAGAAAGGCATCCCCCGTTATGTGATGACAACGTCGATGGGTAATTAAATTATTGCGCCGAAGAAAGAATTAGATCTTGGTGTCTCGGATCCTTTGAGTGGTAATGAGCTGCAAATTATGATGGTGGATCACATCTCTTGAATGACTTTGTTGTCTTTGCTGCTGGTTCTGGATGGGTAGTTCTTTCTTTTATTATGCATATTCCTTGTCATTTGGTCATCCTCGTCTATCACTCTTTCTATGTAATAGTTGTACATTTAGAATGTCATTCTCGTGCGGATCACGAGGTAAAGCCGCTTCATGAGATGGAGTACGTTTGGTGGTGTAGCAAGACTTCTATGAACTATCATGTCTTGCTGTTTATGGGTAGTCATGTCACTAGTCGATTGATTGAATGTTGTATATATACGTTGTTTCAGGCTGATTTACTGTCTCGAGACTCTTTGGTGGGCTAAATAGAGGCATCACCATTCTCCGATGTTGAGAGTATATCTCCTTTTTCAAGTTATATAATTTGAGCTCACTGTCTTTTAGATGATGTGCCCTTGTTTGGGCCGAGTGAGGAATTGTCGTTGAATATGGGCAGTAATGGCATTAACGCAATGCCAAAGCTGGTCAATTATGACTCTCGGGCGGGCTCTCGAAGATCACGGAAAAAAGCTTGAGCTCTCAAAAGAAAGAATAAGACTCTTAGGCCGACATGTGGCGCCACGGTGTTTTCGTGTGCTTGCACCGAGAGCATATTAGCGCGTGCTTTCAAATTCATGCTACCTTTTCATCCTTAGTCTCCGCCCTCCCCACCTCTGGAATCTCGATTCCTACTCAGTTCCCCAAATCCCCTCACTGCTCCACAGTACTCACGCACTATCATTTACGCGATCACGCGGATCTCGGCGGAGATCCCGAGGTCAATCTGCCTTGATCGGCGTGTGCTGTCACTCAACGGTGGCATGGCGGAACAGCGACCGTTTGCGGCAAAGTGCGATGGTAACCAATACGGCGACCGGCCTCTGTCTGCCGGACGACCTTGTCAAAGCTCTTGGCATTGCGCCGGCATCCAAATAAGTGACTTGCTCGTCGAAGTCATCGCCACTGCTGATTTCTTCGTCGGGTTCGGACAACTTTCGACTACGATCGTGTGTTGAATCTTCCGGCGTTTGTTACGTGATGGCGGTGGAGAGCTTTGATCGGTGGCACCGGGTGGGGCTCGGTGCCCTCTGAGCTTGAGTTTTAACAAAGCTTACCTTCCACGGCATGCCTCGGCGTGCTTGGAACAGCGAGTCCATGAGCGAGCTTATCAGCGACCTTGGAGGTGAGCTCGTAAGTATGTTTGTTCCTCCAAACAGCTGGGCTCAGCGGTTATGGCATGGATGAAGAAGCCGTCCACCATCTGAAGGTGATTGGTGTTGAGATACGGTGTAGGAACCGGGTTGTACTATTAAATGCCACCAAGGCGCGCGGACCACGTTAGGTATGTACATGTCGAGTGTTTGTGCATGTCGAAGAAGTGGTCAATCCATCAATCAAGTCCTGCCACGCCGCTGGTGCGAGGTCCGTCGGCGGCGTCCATTGCAGGAGTCAATGTCGGACTTTCCCGTGTTGCTCGGAGCGATGGATGGCACGGGCCTACTCCATCAGGCGGAGGCCACTTGCTTCTTTGGGAGAAGAGGCGGGGCTGGCTGCTGGATGTGCTCTAATTTGAGGTAACAACTAAATCTTGTCGGATAGTACTAGTTAAATCCGAGCTATGGGTGCGAAGCAGCGATATGCGGTACATTTGATTGTGACCTATTCTAATTGTGTACCTGAACTTTTTTAGAAAGGGTTGTACGTCAACTTAATGTGCTAGCAGAACTTATTGTGTTGTCTATCATTTTCTTTGCACAACATTCAAGATATTTCCCGTCATTTATAAAGGCGATGAACCGTTATGTGCGACTTCGTTGGTTTCAACATAGCCCTTCCGTAGCGATCCATGCTTCCATCTGATTGTGCGCCTCGTGAAATTTTTGCATGCAAGTTCGATGTGCTATGATGTTCTATATGATTGTGTCAACTATATAAGTTTTTACTAAGCATCGACAATGCATATGGCTGAAAGATGTATTCTGAGCATCGATGATGGGTCTCTCTCTTCTCTCTCTCTCTACACACACACACACGCACACACATCGCTACGCACAAGTGGGACCCGTTAAATTATTTATTTGCTCGTGACAGCTTTTAATTAGGTTCCCTTTGTAATCTAACTTTTTCTTAAGTTATCAATTGAGCTCGATGACTTCAAAAAGTTGTCTGAAGCCTTGTTTGGGCCTTTCAGGCTCGCTGAATGTGGGCTGAGTAACCATGTTAGGTTGTCTTGTACTACACGGCCTTTTTTCAACATCGACAATGCAATGGGCGAAAGTTGTACACAATATCCGGGTCAACTTGTTATCCGCCCTGGCTGCAAAGTTCCTAGGAGGTATGCATTAGGCTTAACAAGAAAATGGACTTTAGAAATAATAAATGGGATGTAATTATAATAAGCTGGGCAATTACTATGCACCAAACCGTAATTAGTTTCAAAAGCGTTCCCCATTGTCATTCGGACCCACGGAAGTGCCTCCTTATTACGCACAAAAATGTATACTCCCCTGCTAGCTAGGACCCACCATGGTGGGAGGCTGACTTATGGGCCTACTAAGTTGGCGGGGCGGGGCCTTTGTCAACTTTAGTCAATATGAGCGATTCTAGCTCCGTGACCGTCGATGTCCATCCAGCGGCCGTAGTGCTTCTTCAACTTTGTGGTCTTCTTGCTCCGGCCGCCCAAGCAGCGCCCGGTCGTGCCGCATGCTCCGCCTCCGTGGTCGGCTGTCTGCCTTGAGGCCTCACCGCCCTACTATTCCCACTGGCGAGGCCTGCGGTGCGGCAACCTCACACGCGGTCGAACGGTGAACCTCGTACTCCTCTCGGTCGGGCTTCCTTGTCGCGTCTTTCTGGCTCCCGTCATCCCTTCCTAGGCCTCATAGTCGTCCACAGCCTGGTGCTCTCGGTCGGCGTGATCAGCGTGGTCAGAGCGACTTCCATCGGACATGGATGTACATGGAGAGGCGACAGGTGGGTCCACGGCCGTATCAAGGAAGTGCCTCCTTATTCTGCGAAAATAATGATTCCTCCACGAAGCTGGGACCCACGGACGGGCCCCTTTGTATTTCGGAAACGTTTCCCCACGCCTGGGACCCACCAACCGTCTTCATAAGCAAGGAAGTGCGTCCGGGCGAAAAAGCGTCGCCCCACGACTCTTGGGACCCACCAGCTACACCTTCGCACACAAGGAAGTGTGTTGGGCAAAAAACAAAACAATCGCCCCACATTGCTGGGACCCCGCTACATCTTTCTGAGCAAGGAAGTGCACGATGGTCGGGACCCACCTGGTCGAGCGTCGTAGCATTGTCATCCTGGTCGCGAATGTATGCGTACATCTTTGGTCGATTTAGAGCACGCACGTGTCATAGTAAGGCGCCGCGTGTCATAGTAGAGGTGCGCGCGTAGCATGTACCGCGTCATTACAGCGGCGAGTGCAAGAAAGAAAATCTGACCCGCGTATGTGTACATCTGGTGAGGTCTCAACGCCTACTCACGCATCACGTACATGGCTGGGTCGGAGCGGAGAAACGTCGTCGTCGTGTTCATGGAGAGCCAACCGGCTGGGTCGGAGCGGAATGCGTGGTTGTGTTCGCCGGGAGGCTTGGGCGGAGCAGGCGATGGAAGCGAGGCATGGCGTACCGCTGTGGAGAAGCGGACCTCCTACATTGAGCAGGGTTACATTGATCGGGAGGTGTGGCGTCGCAAAGCGGAGAAGCGGACCTCCTACGGTCGAAGCAGGGTCTGTTGATCGGGAGGCTGTGGCGTCGCAAAGCAGACAAGCGGACTTGTGTTGGGCGCTTCTGGTGAAATAGGAGTCCTGTTAGTCGGGAGGGTGTGGCGTGCCAAAGCAGGACTCCACGGATCTTGTTCATCTCCACCGTCGACCTCCTCCGGCCTCCACGGGCTCTGTTCATCCGGCCTCCACCATGCTCTACTCCACGGCTCTGTTCAACCACCCTCCAGGGCACCCCTCCACCGTCTCTGTTCATCCAGCCCTCCACACCACGGGTCTGTTCAACCACCCTCCACGGCCACCCCTCCACCGTCTACTGTTCATCCAGCCCTCCCACCACGGGTCTGTTCATCCGAGCAACACCACGCTCCTTGTTCATCCACCCCCATAGCGCTCATTGTTCATCCCCGAGCAGCATCGATCGGCTTGATTAGCGGCGATGCGAAGAATCGCTCGTCGGGTTACTAACGCGTAACTGCGAGTCAATCGCTTCGGGTTGATTAGAGCCCAACGCCTCGCTTCGGGTTCGATTAGAGCCAATACCTACGCACAGCAGCATCGTTACTAGAGAAAGCAGCGCATCGCTTCGGCCCCGACCTCCACCGTAACCGCAACTCCCGAAATTTTCCTCCCCGCTTCTACCACGGTTTTTCCGTCATGGGCCCCAAAGAATGTCATGCAGCTGCGTCTCCGGCCCGCCTAGGGCGAAAAGCTCATTTTCTGTCATGATTTTTGTCATAGTAGGAGCCCACCACATCTATGATGATCGGGTTTTGTCACAATTATCGTCATAAAAGTGTCATATGTATGCAGAAAAAATTCGTTCGGCCCAAAATGTCACGGATGTGTCTTTTTTTGTAGTGACTCACGAGGCTAGTCCCTCCAGGCGCCCTCGCGACTGATCCTGCCAGCGGTCCTCCGTGGCAGTTGTGCCACTCTGGCCGAAGCCACGGTCATCCACCATCCGCCACCACGTCCTCCTCCTTGGCGTAGCCCGTTAAATGGCGCTCGGGGCATCGACAAGCGTCCTTCTCAAATGGCTCTGAGCTCTTGGCGATCGCTGGTGTTGTGGCCATGCGAGGTTGTGGAAGGTGCGAGCAGTCGGCTCCTCTTGGATGACTCGGGCTGGTCTCGCCAAGCTTGTGTCCGGTTCCGCCGAACACGGCTGCTCCCTTGCGCTTCACGTCCTTGGCCTTGGCCTTCTTCTCCTATGGGTCCGCAGCCGGGAGCTCGAGGAGGAGCACCCTCCTCGGCTCTTGCGCGCTTGTCGCCGAGTTGAACAGCTCGAGGCGTGCGCGGCTCCTCGTGGATGGCGAGCTCCTCCTTCATCTTGACATCGCGGGCGCCATCGAGAAACGCGGAGATGATGGCCTCGTCTATCACCTTGGGGATCTTAAGTGACGTTGTTGATCTGTTGGATGTACGGAGGTTTCTCTGGTTGTTGCTTGATGCGGCATAGGTCACCGCGGCGGTGGGCGTTCGAGTGCCACGGAAGTTGGCGGCAAGCGGTTGCGCATCTCGTCGAGAGGAGATCGAGCACAGAGGCGAGTTCATGAGCCACGAACAAGCGCCATCTTTGGCGCCTTGGGAACCAGATTCGGCATGACTTTCTCGCCGCCATTGGCCACCTCGATGCTCGGCTTGTAGAGCTGCGGGAACTCCAGCGAAGTCGGGGGTGCCGTTGTAGCAAGGAGGCGATCCGGCTTGAACTTGCCGGCGGCGATGCTACCTCGGGGTAAAGCGCGGCCGGCCGTGGTCACCGGGGCCCGTCTTGGAGGTGGAGCTTGGTCTTGGCGCCGCGCGCCATCACGGCAAGCGGCGGGGGCCCCGCGCGCAAGCGATCCGCGCGTGGAGGTGCGTGTTGGGGAGCGTAGTAATTTCAAAAAATTCCTACGATCCGCAAGACCATGGTGATGGCATAGCGAGAGGAGAGTGTCGTCCCGTACCCTCGTGAGCCGGCGAGCGTTATAACAACGCGGTTGATGTGTAAATGCGTCTTCACGATCCGACCGATCCAAGCACCGAGCGTCGGCACCTCCGAGTTACGCACCGTTCAGCTCGATGGCGATCCCGGACTCGATCCAGCAAAGTGTCGAGGATGAGTTCCGTCGGCCTGACGGCGTGGTAGCGATGTTGATGCTCCACCGGCGCGGGCTTCGCCTAAGCTCATGACGATATGACTTCTCGGCGAGGCTTCGCCTAAGCTCATGACGATATGACGAAGTGGAATATGGTGGAAGGGGCACCGCTGCGGCTAAGGAAAGATCCGTAGATCAACTTGTGTATCATGGGGTGCCCCGCCCGTATATAAAGGAGCCAAGGGGTGCGGCCAGCCTTGGGGGCGCCTTGGAGAGTCCTACTCCCAGGGAGTGGACTCCCCTGTCCTAGTTGGAGTAGGATTGGGGAGGGAAGAGGAAGGCGCCGCCCCCTCTCCTTGTCCTATTCGGACTAGAGGGGAGGGGCAGCCACCCATATACCCCGAAGTTCAGTAACCCCGGTGTTCATAACATCCTGTTTTCCTCGGAACCCTTCGAAGTCAAACATAGGCTTCCAATATATCAATCTTTATGTCTCGACCATTTGAGACTCCTCGTCATGTCGTGATCACATCCGGGACTCGAACAACCTTGTGCATCAATACTTATAAACTCATAATGAGCTTCATCCGAAGCGTTAAGCGTGCGGACCCTACGGGTTCGAGAACTATGTAGACATGACCTAGAACCATTCTCGGTCAATAACCAATAGCGGAACCTGGATGCCCATATTGGTTCCTACATATTCTCGAAGATCTTTATCGGTCAAACCGCATAACGACATCGTTGTTCCCTTTGTCATCGGTATGTTACTTACGAGATTCGATCGTCGGTATCAATACCTAGTTCAATCTAGTTCGGTAAGTCTCTTTACTCGTTCGTAATACATCATCTCACAACTAACTCATTAGTTGCAATGCTTACAAGGCTTAAGTGATGTGTATTACCGAGAAGGCCTAGAGATACCTCTCCAGCAATCGGAGTGACAAAACCTAATCTCGAAATCGCCAACCCAACAAGTACCTTTGGAGACACTGTAGTACTCCTTTATAATCACCCGATTACGTTGTGGCGTTTGGTAGTACCAAAGTGTTCCTCCGTAAGCAGGAGTTGCATAATCTCATAGTTATAGGAACATGTATGGGTCATGAAGAAAGCATTAACATACTAAGCGATCAAGTGTTAAGCTAACGGAATGGGTCATGTCAATCAGATCATTCAGCTAATGATGTGACCTTGTTAATCAAATAACAACTCCTTGTTCATGGTTAGGAAACATAACCATCTTTGATTAACAAGCTAGTCAAATAGAGGCATACTAGTGACATCTTGTTTGTCTATATATTCACACATGTATTATGTTTCGGTTAATACAATTCTAGCATGAATAATAAACATTTATCATGATATAAGGAAATAAATAATAACTTTATTATTGCCTCTAGGGCATATTTCCTTCAGTGCGGGGAGTGGTGGAGCGTTCTCTTGCGCTCGAGGGACTTCTTGACAGTTTCTTTCTTCACGGCGCGGACCTGGCAGTCGCGTCATGGAGCCTGCGCCTTGGCGCCAGGCGCCGTCTTGTTCGAGGTGGCGGAGGTGCTCTGTGAGCTCGTTGCCCGTGGCTGGCGGAGGCGAGGCAGCGGAGGGGCGCTGAGGCCCTGCGTCTTGACAAGCTCGGAGATGTGGTCGAGCCAGTCCTCGTAGAGTCGTCGGCTGGCGGTAGCACAAACTCGTCGCCATGAGTCGCCCCATGCGTCGTGGGAACGCAGGCGGCGTGAACAACGAACCAGCAGAGTCAGCGATGGAGTGGCGGTGCGGCCATCCTGCCACACGAGGGTGCGAGGATGCTTGCTGCTCATTCCCCACCGGCGATGGCGGCGTTGGCGGCGGCGGCGGAAGC
>JAHIAM010014187.1:0-14370 GCA_021605205.1 Aegilops longissima
CGTTTCTCTCTTCCTCGTTTTACGTGGCGGCGGCCTCGTTGGCTGGCGGGGGCCTCGGCGGGCGGTGATTCCTCTGTCGTTTGGCCGGCGGTGCCTCGGGGGGAAATCCTCCCCGTTGCGGCGGGTGGGCCTCGGCTAAGCCGGTTCCTCTGCCTCGTTGTTGGCGGTGTAGGGCCTGGCGGGCAGCGGTGTCCTCGCCTTGTTGTTGGCGCCCGGGCCTCGGGGACCGGCGGTTCCTCGCCTCGTTGTTGGCGCCGGAGGCTTCGGCGGCGCGGTTCCTCGCCTTGTTTTGGCGCCGCGAGCCTCGGCGGATCGTGGCGTCGGCGGCCGGGAGGACTCGTCGGGCCGGCATTGTCCTCGCCTCGTCCTCGGTCTCGCCGCGCCTCGCCCGCTTCGCCCCCTCTTTGCTAGCCTCTTTGTTGCGGCGCAGCCTCCGCCACCGCATGCGGTACCCGGCCTTTCGGGCCCTTGCAGGCAGGCGGTCGGTCGGCGCGCCTCCTGCCCTTCGCTCCGCGCTCCGGGATCTGCTCCTCCGCGCGGTGCTCTGGAGAGATGGTGGTTTGGCGGCGTCGGCCTCGCCTCCCGGAACTGCTCCTCACGCCGTCCCCCTGTCCATATATTGGCACGGGCCTTGCCGATGGTCATGGTGCAATGCGGCGAGATAAGCGCGGAGGAGGTTGGCGCGGATTCGACTACCATGTTCTCCATTAGGGCGTCGTCGTCCTCCGGCTTGCTGCCGGCGGTCGGCGCAATGCTGCCATCTCCTGTGGTTCGTCGTCCGCCCGTCCGAAGCGGGCGAGAAGCCATGGTGGGCAGTAGTGGTGTGGGCGTAGTGGTGTGGGCGGGAGAAAGAGGCGGATCCGGATGGCTGCGGCTATGGCGGCCTGCGTTATATACAATGGTGGGGGCGGAGGGGCGGGCGTGTGGCGCCGGAGTAGCCCTCGGCAACGCGTATCATTAATGTGTGCGGCGAGATGGGCGACGGGCGACACTTTGCGTTTGAAAGGCGAACAATCCTTTCATCGAAGCGAAGCCAGGCCTATTTAAGGCGGAAAGCGGAGCGAAGATGACTTTACTTGGATAGGATGACAATGGGGACCCACGGTCCATAGCCTCACGTCAAAAGTGCCTCCTTATATATATATATATATATATATATATATATATATATATATATATATATATATATATATATATAACTATAATTTATTTTGCTTCCTCGGTTTCGACATCACGGTCCCACACCATTGTCACCTATGTACTCCCTCCTTCGGTTTATAGTGTTTATCTCAAAATTTTAGTTTTTCCATTTTATAAGGCTCAATTTGGTTGTTTTCCATCACATGTTCAGATTCAAGTGCATTAAATCATTGCATGCAAGTATTAAGAAAATTGACCAATGCATGTACTTTATGCATGCATGCATTACAATTGCATTGATAAACATAATTTTTGAGGATAACAAGAGCATTAATTGGTGCTTTTGCAAAACTACAAAGTATTCCACCACTCGCCATCTACCTTGATTGGTGAGATTTTTAATTGAGCATTATAAACCGGAAAGGAGGAGTAGTCAATAACAGAGAATTGCACAGAAAGCGGGGCTTTGGGACCAAGCAGCTCGGCGATTTGTGTTTTTGAGGTGTGGGCGCTCGAGTTTTTGATGTTTACCCAGATATTAATTTTCTCCTCTGAACAACAACAAAACATGCTGCATGATTGCTTGGCGGGTTGTGGCCCGTCTGGCCAAAGAGATATCCACCGGATATTAATTTTTTCAAGCTGAAAATGGCTGGCGGCTATACTTTTTTAAGGAATACGGGCAAGGTCAAGTTATTCTCCCCGGGCTGGGCTGCAATCTTTCCTAGGAGGGATGCATTAAGGCTTAACAAGAAAATGGGCTTTAAGAAATAAAAAATGGGATTCAATTATAAAAAGCTGGGTAGTAACTATAAAAATGCAAAACAATGATTACTTTATAAAATATTATTTTGGAATATTGAAATTTTTAATTTCATTAATTATTCGAGCAATGTTTAGTTGGTTTTCTAATATAAATTTATATTTAAATTGTATTTAATCTGACTAGAAATTTAAGGGATAAAAATATTGGATCCCATCAAAATGTGGAAATTTTATTGAATTCTGTTTTGAGCGGTTGGTTGAAATGGGTGTACTTTTAACAAACTATAAGCTGGGCTGGGCTACAATTCTTACAAATCTCAAATGGGCTATAAGTTCTCCCACACACTTCGGCCTTACTAAGTTGTGGCGTCCCTAAAAAACAAAGTTGGCCGTTGAAGGCTTTGTCAACTTATAGTCAACACAGGTTCTAGCAGATGGCCATTGGATGTCCATCAACGGATGTCGTCTTCTTCTTCAATCTCGGATATTCTAACTTCATCCGCCCAAAAATGATTCCTCCCGACATCTAGGGAAACCGTTTGAAAGCGACACGTGGGTCTACTAAGTTGGCGTACCAAGGGTTTGTCAACTTAGTCAATATAAACGATTCTAGCTGGGTGACCTTTGATGTCCATCCAACGACGGTTGCTTCTTCAACCTCTGGTCTTCTTGCTCCGGCCGCCCAAACCAGCCCGGTCGTCTTGCTGCTCCACCCCTCCGTGGCGGTTTGTCCCGCAGGCCTCCCCCCCTACTACTCCCCGCTGGCGGGACATCCTCCCTCCCCCACCCCTGTTATTCCGGCGACGGCGGCCGCGGCCGAACCGGTGAACCCTGTACTCCTCTTGTGCATCCCTTTGCCGCGTCTTCCCATCCGCGTCCCCTTCCTGGGCCTCGCCTCGTCCACCGGTGGTGCTCTCGGCGTGGCGTGGTCAACGTGGTCAAGGAACTTCCATCGGGCGTGGGTTTTGCGTGGGGTGAACAGGCGGGTCCATGGCGGCCGCGGAAGTGCCTCCTTATTCGGCAAAATAATTATTCCTCCACGGGTGAGGGACCCACCGGGGGCCACCGTTTAAAAAAAAATGGTTGCCCCACTGGGGACCCCAGGCTACATCTTGCCGCGGAAGTCGTCCCGGAAAAAGCGATTGCCCCCGGCTGGGGACCCACTACATCTTCGCCGCAAGAAGTGCGTCCGAAAAAAATCGGTTGCCCCATTGCTGGGACCCCAGCTACCCCCTTGCGCAAAAGTGGGCCGGGCACCAAAAGCGATTCACCCTCCTAACTCTGGGACCGGTACACCTTCCGCGGGAAGTGCGTCCGGGCAAAAAACGATTCGCCCGGCTGGCGGGACCCGGGCACCCTGCGCCGGAAGTGCGTCCGGGCAAAAAAAAAGTTAAGCCGGCTTTGGGACCCCGGCTACATCTTAAGGAGCAAGGAAGTGCCGGTCGGGACCCACCTGGTGGGCGTATGTAAGCGTTTCATCCTGGTGGCGAATGTATGCGTACATCGGTCGATGTAAGGGCGCCGCGTGTCGTGGTAGAAGCCGACATGTAAAAAAGGGCGGGTAGCGTACTGCGTCCGTCCGGCAGCCGGTGCAAAAAGAAAAACTGACCGGTTGTTACATCGGGGGGTCTGGCCTTTCGTCGGCGTTCAGCGCCGAGGGCTCGTGTTCATGGGGAGAAGCGAAATCGTCGTGTTCATGGGAGGCAACAAAATCGTTGTGTTCATGGGGAGGCAGCGGAATCGTCGTGCTCATGGGGAGAGCCAGCAGAATCGTCGTGTTCCCGGGGAACAGCAGGCAGGGAGGCCAACCAACGGGCCGGAACAAGGGGAAGCGAGGCCTGGTGTACCCGGAAAGGAGAAGCGGCCTTGTTTGACCACGCCTTCGGGCAAGGTCCTGTTGATGGGGGGTGTGGCGTCCGCGGGGCCGGACCTCCCTACGGTGGCAGGGTCTGTTGATCCCGGGGGGGGTGGCGTACCGCCAAAGGGGGCTGACCTCCTACGGTGGAAGTCTGTTGTTGGGAGGGTGTGGCGTACCCCAATGGGGCCAAGCGGACTTGTGTCGGGCCTTCGGTGGGCAGGGTCCTATTCGCCGGGAGGGTGTGGCATACCAAAGCAGGACTCCACGGGATCTTGTTCATCTCCCGTCGACCTCCTCTAGCCTCCCGGGCTACCGTTCATCCACCTCCACCGCGCTCTCCACCTTGTTCAACCCCACCCCCGGGCACCCTCCACCGTCTCCTTTCATCCGCCCCCCCACGAGGGCTGTTCATCGGAAAGCAATACCGCTCCTTTATTCAACCCCTCCCCCCTACAACGCTCCTTTGTTCATCCAATCGATCGGCCGATTAGCAGCGGCGGCCGAAGAATCACTCCATGGGTTGTTAACACCATCGATCGATCGCTTGGGTTGATTTAGCGTAACTGCGGTGCAATCACTCGGGTTCGATTAGGCCTAACGCCTCCTTTCGGGGTTGATTAGAGCCAGCGCCCCCACACCAGCGTGCGTTTCGAGAAAGGCGCTCGCTTCCCCCGACCTCCCACCATAACCGGCAACTCCCGAAATTTTCCTACCCCTCGCTTCTACCACGGTTTTTCCGTCATGGCCGGCCCAAAGAATGTCATGCAGCTGCGTCTCCGGCCCGGGGGAAACCCATTTTTGTCATGATTTTTTGTCATAGAAGTAAGGCCCACCACATCTATGATGATACGGGTTCTGTCACAATTATCATCATAGAAGTGTCATATGTATGAAAAAAAAATTCGGGCCCAAAATGTCACGGATGTTTTTTTTTTGTAGTGGCATTAACACAATATGGTATTGTTAGGTCAAGACATGGCAGGAAATGACATTGTGAAGGGTTGGCAGCTTCACGACACCTTTGGATTACACATCAAGAACTCATAAGTATCAATGGTTATTTATCAATTTATCCCATTTGATTGGCAAAATAAGATCACTTGCTCTGTATAGTTTAATTTACATGGTATGAAGAAGGAACTTGGTTGGACAACTAAAACTTAAATTGAAAGGACAAACTTTTGTTTATGAACTACTCCCTCCGTCTCGTAATATAAGAACATTTTTTACACTACACTAATGTCAAACGTTCTTATATTATGGGATGGAAAGGAAAATAATAAACTTTAAACATGCAATTTGGCCAAACACAAAAATAAACAAGCATTTTGAGTCATGTCAAACCAAATATACAAACAAAGTTTGAAGGCTTGAGAAGGACAAACTTACATTATTGGTGAAGGCGGGCTCTATAAAGCCCTTTTTCTGGCGATAGGGGTGTGGGTGTTCAAAGCCGTGGATCTCGGGTGGGGGTCCCGATCGTCCGGCTTAAGGCGATGGTAACAGGAAGCAAGGGACACAATGTTTACCAACCGGGCCCTCTCGATGGAGGTAAAACCCTACTTCCGATTGATTAATATTATATATAAAGTACAAGGTAGATCTACCACGAGATGTGAGGCTAAACCTAGGGCTAGCCTATGATGATTATGATTGTTTGTGATCGGCCTTCTAAGGACCAACCTCTCCGGTTTATATAGACCTTGGGGGCTAAATTTATGGAGTCGGTTACAAGGAAGGAAAAATATCCGGATGCCAAAATCTTGTCCCGCAAAAGGAGAGTCCCATCCGGACACGGGATGGAGTCTTGAATCTTGTATCTTCACGCTTAATAGTCGGGAAATATATATCCGGCTGTCCGGATACCCCTAATCCGGGACTCCCTCGGTAGCCCCCGAACCACTTTAATGGATGAGTCCGGTGGCCGGATCTTGTCTTGGCATTGCAAGGCGGGTTCCTTCTCGAATATTCAAAAGTAATTGTGAACACTTAAACCGTGTCGGGATCCATAAAATGATCTTCACATACCAAGTAGAGAATGAAATTTTACAAATGCAATCTGGACAACCTTTTTTAACAACGATGTGTCATTATGGTTGAGTCATTATTGAACCGTTTTCCCACAACCAGCCACAACACATATTCGGCGGTTTCCTTGACCGTCTTGTCAAAGCGGTCGTGTCCCCTTATCAGGATTCTCATCAATACGGGTATGGGTAATCCCACCGCCATCAATCTTGGCGCTTGGGAAAGCGATTCTCAATAGGCAAGTGGGGAGGTGCACCCTTTCGTCGCCTCTATAAAGGGATAAGAGTTCCCCATTTTTACCCGCCTCCTTCCTCCTTTGACCACTTTTGCCCCCGGCTCCAGCACCCAAGCTCAAGTATTCCCCTTTTCTAAACATGTCGGACGGGAGGCAAATGGGTGGCCTCCACCGTGAAGGAGAAGCATATCACGAATCTTCCCGGAGGAGGCCACCCCGTCCGGAGAGGATGGGGGCTTGAAAGGGGCAAGAAGGTCAAAAGGCCCCTGCAAAAATCCATACCCGTCGTCGGCGGGATGAAGCCAATTCTTCCCGCGGAGCGGGGAAACAGGAGCTCTACCTCCCGCATTGGGGAGGAGAAAAGAAGAAAGCCCAAGGAGGGAGGTGGGGCGTCTAAGAAAGGAAAGGCGTCCCTTCGGGACTACTCCACCCGCGGCCCATAGCGAGGGGTGGCTGCCCGGGGCCTGGCGGATCGTAATCTCCCACTCTGCTGTACTTTAGTGCGACTTTGCTTCATAGTATTGTTATAACACGAACATTCTGGGATCCGGCCAGCGTCCATCCCGTATCGTCTCCGGATGGATCCTTGAGTGATTGGGATGAACCGCTCCGGCCTTTCTCCTCAACTGCGGATGACCCAAGAGTGTTGCCCAAAGGTTCCCGAGGCGGGGAGGGACTGGAACGCCGGACAGAATTCGGATGCGGACCGCGGGTTTAAGATCCCCCGGATCGTGCCGATGAGAACCGACAAGCGGACTCTCATCCGGATCTTTCCGGAGCCGATGGCTCGGGATGCGGGCGGCCCCTGGGGAGGCGACCGGTGCCGTGACCTTCACGGCAGGGTCGGATAGTCTGCGGCGGCGGCGCTTCCATGGATGGCGAACACCCGTACTCTTATAGTCGGTGATTGAAAAACCTGCCAAAGGCGGATGGCCGTGTACCACCTCCTAACGAGGCTTTGAGGTAAATAATAAAAAAATTACCACCCGATGGAGTGTGCCCGATACTCTTTGGTGTTGGGAAAGAAAAGGCGGAGGTCAATATAATCCTTGAAGGTCTAATAATAAGTGTGCATGTGAATAAGCAGGTTGTCTTGCTTGCTTTGCTGTCCCACACCAAAATTATTTGGGTGAGGGAGGGCGGGCCATGGAAGGCTAGACCTCACGAAGGCAGCTCGAAGAAAGAAAGGTGAGTAATTCCCGTTCTCATACAATGAAGGATATATAAAATTGGTTTAGTCTAATGAGGCGTCGTGGCCGGTGTGAGGCCACCACAAGTGGCGTCCTGAAAAAGCGTTGTCCGAGGGGAAGACAAAGGGCCTTGGAATGCAAGGCCGGAAAAGCAAGATGCTAGAGTGGGCGAGGTACAACAAGAGCTCCGGGACCTCGGCAAAGGTTGATCGTGGAGCATGATCGGAAGATGAAAGAGGCCGAGCTTGAAAGGCCCTTGCAATATGAGAGACACCAAGGCCGAATCGACAAGGCCTCCAGGAAATCCGGTGACCAAGAAGATAGGCCAGGGTAAGACATGTATGCAAAACATTATTCGGGCGTTTCTTTTTCAATTGGAATCTCGGGGGCATTCAGAATCGCCACCAACATTCCAGATCCGCCCAACTCTATCGGACCGAGGAGAAGAAGTTGCGGAGAGGGATTTCTGGTCCGGATGTTTGGGTCGAACTATCCGGTGCCCTTTATTGATCGGCAACTGGTGACCCTAAATGACCAAACTAGCCATGAAGGACTTGGTTTGCAGGTTTGTGGCCCATGGAGCCCCTTCAGCGATTCCGGACTGTGAAGCGGATTGTGGGGTCTTCCTCGGCTTGATCTTTGTTAAGCGGTCTTATAGAGGTCCGCTGGCGTTTGCCTATGCAAAAGTGCATTGGGGAAGCGGCGGGAAAGGTGACGGGGCCGCCCGGAAGGGTGAGGAGCACCCAAAGCCGAGCTATACTATGAAGGTGTCTTGAAGGGAGCCCCTTGTGGCGGATAAGTGTACCAAACATTATATTTTTCCCTAAGGGCATTGTGCCGTTCTTTGTAATATGGGATAATGGCACTTTTATTATTTATTGCATGTTTTGTTTGAACATTTGTCCCCTGGGTGGCTTTTAGTGTATGTAAATCACGAGAGTTGGCGGTCGTTAAACCCCCACGAAAGAAATACGGTGTGTTGGGACACAACGAACACTCTTTATCCATGGCTGGGTCCTTTTAAGGAGTGTTCCTCACCATGAACCGGCAATCGGACTATAAGGCTTTACCACTCTCCTTAGCCATAGGAATTGAGTATGGTGGGCAGCCCTAGTGTTGGAAGGCCGAACTAGGGGCTCTATTAGGCGCTTGATGGAAGCCGATCCGTCGCCTTTCTGCATTTCTAATGGCGTTATCGGAATAAATCTTAAGGTTTTACAACCTCTCGAACAGGTGATCACTCTCTTGACGGTCGATTTTGGCTTTGTCTACTAAGGTGCCGTCCCGGAGAAGGACACAATTCCTGATATTCTCCCTCGCTACCTTAGCGATATAATGGAGCGTAAAATTACCAAAACAAGGGATCCGGCAAACCCAACCAATGACCAAAGACATGATTGAACTGATGCATGTAGTGCTATAAGTTAAAGGTGCGGCGGCCAAAAGGTGGTCGAACTTTATTGCCGTGCTGTAATTGGCATAATCAGGCGTGACACGGGCGTCGATGAAAGCGGCGGCGATAAGTGTTATTTAAGTCTCGCATTGTAGTAGGATGATATGTCTATGCATATGGTATGATTTATGATAAAAGGAGGTGTTTTGGCGGAACACTTGATGGTCCGGTGGGGGTGTGGGTGGATCTGAAATGAATCGGACTTCCTTCTTTGGGGGGTCCATGCATGTTCCTGCCCTTGTGGGGTCGATTCAGTCGAATCCTTTACGAGTCAAAAGTTTGTAAAACCAAATACTTGGAGGACTTAGGTCCTCTTGTGGTTGGTCAGGGTTCTGATGGGACCCGGTTAACCCGATATCTGTGAATAGGCGGACTCCTTGGTTGGTGTCCGGATAGTTGGCTATCATATCAAAATTTTGATAGGCATGCCGGACTATTCTCCGGCAGGTGTATGATTTCCGCTCTAAGGGGGGTTGACCCTGCTCCTAGGTGTGATTATATCACCGGTGTTGGCTAATGGTTTACCATGGGCTCTAGTCAACATGGTTCATCCCGTTAGCATATGGAAATTACGTATGAGGGAAGGTCGAAAAATTTTGGCGTTACATTTTTGGTGATCCGAAGACCATCGTTAGAGTGGTGGGCCAATAAAACTTGGCCTTTGCACTGCATCTTTTAAAAGATGTTTTTGTGGTTTCATACCCGTGGGAGCTTTATGTGTTAGGGAGCCCCGGTTCTTTGGGTCTAGAGGTACTGCAATTGGATTGTTGTGGTAGATGTGATAGGCGATCAACGTACTTTATCCGGGGGCTCTCTTGACTAGGCGCCTCCCTCATTGTTTCCGGCCTTTCGACCAACCGCTTTGTTTTGAGGATCCGGCATTCTCTATTGGTATGTTTTCCCATCCTTCTAGGAGTACCATGAATTTCCATGGTTGATCGAGTGTGTGGCTCGGGCGGATAGGCTTAGCATTCTTCCGTCCGGTGACCAGGCCGGGAGTTCTTTGGACTTGGCACCCTTCCCGACTTGATGTTTATGACCATTCGCCGGGATGCCTCTTCGGTGTGTCCTTTTATTGTCTTGGACCGTGGTGATGTGTTGACATCGGGGTTGTGCCTTGGGTTCTCCCTTAGGTTGAAATAGCTAGTGGGTTCGTGTGTGCCCTTTGTCGGGCGGTCAGTCCGTATTTTTGGTGGCGGGGACCTTGGTCCCCACCCCTGAAACAAATCTTGGTCACTTTAAGCTCTTTTTGCTTCCTTCGGCTCCTTTCCTTGGCCAGAACCCGGCAAGCGAACTTGTTCCACTGGATCTTAGACGCCCAATTTCTGCCGAGGCCCTCGTCCTCGGAGGGCGTATGGTTGTCCCTTTCAAATCCCAGTCTCGGATTTTGTGTAGGATCTTGAGAAGAGGTGTCTAAGAGGGGTGATTAGACACTAAGTACCAAAGTTGCATTTTTAACTTCTTTAGGTTTAAGTGGAGTTTAGGAACAAATTTAACATTCACAATACATAACAACCAAGCATGCAAAGAGTTATGAGCAGCGGAAAGTAAAGCATGCAACTTGCAAGAAAGTAAAGGGAAGGGTTTGGAGGATTCAAGGCAATTGGAACAGGATGTTTTTGCGTGGTTCCGATGGGTGGTGCTATCGTACATCCACGTTGATGGAGACTTCAACCCGAAGGGTTAAGTTTGGCGAGTCCATGGAGGCTCCACCCACGAAGGGTCCATGAAGAAGCAACCTTGTCTATCCATGGTAAATTGGCCCCAAGGACTTGCCTCACTAGCGGTAGATCTTCACGGTGGCGATCTCCTTGCCCTTACAAACTCCTTGGTTCAACTCCACAATCTTGTCGGAGGCTCCCAAGTGACACCTAGCCAATCTAGGAGACACCCTCTCCAAAAGTAACAAATTGGTGTGTTGATAATGAACTCCTTGCTCTTGTGCTTCAAATGATAGTCTCCCCAACACTCAACTCTCACTCCACGATTTGGATTTGGTGGAAAGAAGATTTGAGTGGAAAGCAACGGGGAAGGCTAGAGATCAAGATTCATATGGTTGGAATGGAATATCTTGGGCTCAACACATGAGTAGGTGGTTCTCTCTCGGAAGCTGGTAAGTTGGAAGTGTAGATTTGTTGATGGCTCTCCCACGAATGAAGAGGAGGTGGAGGGGTATATATAGCCTCCCACAAAATCCCGTTAACACAATTTACCAAACTCGGGTGGGACCGAATCAACAAACTCGGTCGGACCGATTTAGTAAACCTAGTGACCGTTAGGGTTTTGGTTGGGACCGATATGCAACTCGGTAGGACCGATATGGTTAGGGTTAGGGCATAACATAATCTCGGTGAGACCGATTACAAACTTCGGTGAGACCGATTTTGGTAATTGCTAACGGAGAGTTGGTCGGGAAAACTTCGATGGGACCAATTACTCAAACTCGGTGGGACCGATTTTGGTAATAAGTTAACTAAGAGTTTGCATTGTAATCTCGGTAGTACCGATTACAAGGACTTCGGTGAGACCGATTTGGTAATGGACATACCGGAGAACAATCCCATCTCGGTGAGACCAAGATCCCTATCGGTGAAACCGATTTGCCTAGGGTTTGTGGCGTTGGCTATGACAAGCTGAACTTCGGTGGGCCGGATAGAAAGAATCGGTGGGGCGAGATTGACTTTAGGTTTACGTCATATGTGTGGAAGTGGGAAAAAGTAGTGGAGGGTTTGGGAGCATATCACTAAGCACATGAAGCAAGAGGCTCATTAAGCAACACCTCATCCCTCCTTGATAGTATTGGCTTTTCCTATAGACTCAATGTGATCTTGGATCACTAAAATGTAAAATGAAGAGTCTTGAGCTTGAAGCTTGAGCCAATCCTTTGTCCTTAGCATCTTGAAAGAGTTCCCCATCCTTTAGTCCATGCCACTCCATTGTTGAACTTTAAAACATACTAGATAAAAGGTTAGTCAACAAGAGATATGTTGACATTAATTACCAAAACCACCTAGGGAGCACTTGTGCTTTCAATCTCCCCTTTTTGTAATTGATGACAACATACATCAAACTTTAGATAAAGATATAAGAGTAGCAAGTAAAGCTTGGAAGGACATGTAATAAGCATAGGCTCCCCTTATGTATGCAATCATGTGAATATGGAATATAGAAATATGTGGAGCATAACCATGATAGAGTAGGCAATGGGTTACATGTATCTTGGCCATATGCATCGGAGCAAAAATATTAAAAAAATACCTTCATGCTCATGAGTCCTTCTTGCAAAGCAGTATGTACATCAAAAATTCCTCATAACATGATGTGATGCAATAGTTACCTTGTAGTCTTGAGTTGGCTTAGGATGGAATGAACCTCAAAACAAGGTTAGATAACACGGTACATCTACTAGCGAACAAACGGAAGAAACCACAAGAATACCAAGGCTGGGATGACATGTAAGAGTGAGTCTTAAGTACCACATTGGATTAGACATGTCCCCAAGAGTAAAGATATAATGAATTTAAATGATTCCTTTCCCTTAGATGTCTTGCTCCCCGAATCTAGCATGGGATCTTGGGGGAAGATAGAAACGAAAATCAGGGCTAAAAGATATAAAAACAAGGCTTAATGCAAATAAGCACATATGAACATGTCTTTCCCCAAAAAGACATGTGGCATCTCTCCTCTTGAACATCAACATTGGGATCCTTGAGAAATACTTTCTACTTGAGTATTCTCTCCCCGGAGATTTCTCTCTCCCCTTTGGAAGTGATAAGCTTTGATGTGATCTCTCTCCCCTTTGAATCAATTTCCAAGAAGGGTTTTCGGAATTTGTTGTGAATGGGTTTGGTCCTTGAGTCACAACACAAAACCTTTGGATAAAATTGTGATGCTTTGGGACAAGATTCATTGAGTGGAGCTGGATCGGAAGAAACACATAATAAGTGGCAAACTGTTTTCCTTTGTGAAATCGGTGGCACCAGTGGTATGGATTTGTTCGAAAGGATTTAGTTGGACCAAAACAACAAATTGGTGAAACCGAGTTCATCTGGAGAAAACACTTGTCACCTCACTCACTAGACTAGAAAGATCTCACAAAGATTTGCAAGGAATTTACGGAATGATATGCAATGAATTGGATGGGAAATCGAACAAGAGAAAAGAAAAGAAAGAAATCTAGATGAAGTTTTTTTTGAAAGGGAAACAAATATGCATGAGACAAATGCAAAAACTGGAGAAGAACAAGAGAGAACTTCATCTAAGATGGTGGGACAAAGTCACCTATGTTAGATATATTGACTTAGGAGTCAAGTGAGATCCTTGATCATAGGTCATACTCATCGTTTAAGCTCAAAATGGGGTTACCATTTTGTTTAAGCATCTTGATGTATTCACATCTTGTCGAGTTTCTTTAGCTCATGACTTGGAGTAAAGCTTCTCTAAGATGGAATAACATACCTTGGTTGGTGGTGTTGATCATGTAGTTGAACTTGTGTGGGTTGCTCAAGGTTGATGTAGCTCATCAAGAGTTGGGAGCACCACTTGGAATTTGAGTCCATCTACCCTGGGTTAGTTTTGCAAGGAAGAGCACTTGTGTATCCAAAAATGACAATCATGAAGCTCAACAAGAATTTGTCAAAGGATATGTTTGAATGATTCCATGCTTCCTTGTCTTCAACCACCATAGTGTAGAGACTTGGTGATGTAGAGATTGCTCAAGATGTGAGTAGATTACAATCTCATGGAATTTGATTCAACCAAGTACCTACATGGGTTAGATAACATGCAAGATGCAAATATATCCAAGGATATAATATTTCCATCAAAGAGATATCATGGATTATCATAAGCTCATGTTTGCATGTATCCAATGGAGTTTCTACTCCAAGTTTGAAGCATCAATGATGTTCAATTCTCCTCTCAACCTGCAAAACACTTTCTCATCAAGGGTTTAGTGAATATATCGCTAATTGCTTTTGGTGCGAACATGCTTAAGATTAATGTCACCCTTAGCAACATGATCTGAATAAATGATGGCCAAACTTGTTAGAATGTTGTATGGGATTATGACCAATTTTGATAGCACTTTCATTGTCACAAAGCAATGGAACATGTTTCACATATATCCCATAATCTTTAAGAGTTTGGGTCATCCAAAGTAATTGAGCACAACATGAACCAATGACAATGTACTCCGCTTGGGGTAGATAAGGATCGAGTTTTGTTTCTTGGAGGACCAAGACACAAGAGATCTCCAAGAAATTGACAAGTACCAAGTGGACTTTCTATCAACCTTGTCTCCGGCATAGTCCAGGTCGGGTAAAACAAGATCGAAAGAGGCCTCTTAGGATACCAAATGCCAAAATTTGGTGTATGAATTAAGTATCTCACTATCCTTTTATGGCCTTAAGATGACATTCTTTAGGAGCAACTTGATATCTTGCACACATGCCACCAAGCATAATATCGGGATGTGAAGCACATAGGTATAACAATGAACCAATCATAAGCGATAAACCTTTTGGTCAAGGTTTTAATCTTTGGTCAAATCAAGATGTCCACTAGTAGGCATGGGTGTGACATACCTTTGCACTCTTGCATATTGAACTTCTTGAATAAGTCCTTAGTGTACTTCGTTTGAGAAACAAAAGTACCTTCCTAAGTTTGTTTGATTTGCAACCCAAGAAAGAATTTGAGTTCA